>NIPM01000562.1:0-41960 GCA_002738285.1 Holacanthella duospinosa
TCTTCTTTCAAAGTAATCTGGTATGTTTTGGATAACTCATTCGAAGTGACAGTTCTTTTCAATGGGGCTGGTGAGTATTCGTTAAATTTTTCATGTAGACTAGGATCAATTTCCATGTCTACTTCCAGTAGACATCCCACATCTTCAGACAAAGAATTAATGAAAGAAAAAACATCTTGTTCNATTTCCATGTCTACTTCCAGTAGACATCCCACATCTTCAGACAAAGAATTAATGAAAGAAAAAACATCTTGTTCGATCACTTCCAAATTGACTAGCCATTTGAAGTTACCAACCGGGAGCGCCATACTCATTGATTTGCCGTACAGATTGTTTGCATCAATGTAAATGATGTAGGAAACTGGTTCTTTGGGATTGAATTTTGACCCCATATACTTGTTGTTTGCTCTGGCAAACCGTATACTTCCAACACTCACATAACCTCCACGAATGGCTTTTTCAATTCATAGATGCATGGTCGAGTCAGTTATCAAGTCCAGTTGTACTTTGCTTTTCTTCAAGAGACAGTCAAGACCGAGCATAGCAAGACTGAAGTAATGTCCAATCTCCAAATCATAACTGTTCATGATGATGTCATGGATAGATTCCATCACATCCGCCTAAAGGGAAACGTCTAATCTCACATACAAATCGTGCCAGTCACCCATGTTTTGAATTTTGAAGCTCTGCCATACTTTTTGTGCGTGTTCATAAACTTCATCTTCAATTGGTTTCTCAGTGAGTGTATTGTAAAAGTCATCTTTTGATGGGAGTTCTGTTCTATCAAAATCTTTACAAGTTTTCATCAGCGAATATGGATATGCTCCTTTTTTGAATAGCAAACTGATGTCAGCTCCGCATGCTACTTCATTTGAGAATTCTTGTCGTGTAACTTTGAACTCTGTGTTTGGATCTCTAGCCATCATACTGACCATACTGTCTAAAGACTTGAGAGTAAATCCCAAACTGTCAATAAACTTTAACGATAGTCTGTGCTTGATGGTTGTATTACTGGATAGTTGTTCGGGGGTAAGTTTTGGTTGAATGATCACAGAAAGGAACTTTTCAGATGATTTGGGAATAACATCAATCTTCTCAATGTCTTGTAATTTTCCGACAGATTGTACGATGAAGTGAACATCATACGATCCAAAGTTGTGAACGAAAATTGGGAACTCTTTCTTTACTTGAGCCGCAATGTTGCATTTTTGATGTGCAAGACCGATAAACTCAAAACTAGGAGGTAAATGGGAATGATGACGTACGATTGTATCTTCTCTGGTAAAATCTTGATTGCAAAAACAGCAATTTCGCTCAGCATTCCGTACAACTTCATCATTTGCAACTACTTCCAACATATTTTTAGCTTGTTCTTCATATCCATCTACAAGTTTCTCACACTTACGGGCACAGTCGATGATTTCACTGATACATTGAGCGGCTACATCTTCGTTGTCGTTTTCACAATGATAATAGTTTCCAGAATGTCTATTCCCTTGGTGGTCGACACAAATCCATGAATATCCACAAGGTTTGTGAAGATTTACACGTTTTGATTTAAGTCTCTGTTTGTCTTCTTTGTGTTCTGGGAGAAATGCTTCAAAGTCCAAATAGAAACGAAACGGAACGGGCTGGGTACGATTCCACTTGTCGAAAGTAAATTTGGATCCTTCTTTTGGATAATTTGTTTTTTGTTGATTAACAGACGAGCATAATATTTCGTGTTCTTGAAGCGTTCGATCCATCTTGAAACTTTGTAGACAGTTTCTACAAACTCGAAAGGTGTCTTTGTTTTTCGGATGCTTCATGTATCCTTCAAGACTTCTCATAAGGATAAAGTGGTTCTTATTTCCTTGCATGAGCATCATTAAATCGATATGAATTTCTTTCTTTTGCTTGGTGTTGTATAGGATACTGGTGTTGGTTTGCATTAGATTGAAATTATCCACCTTTTCCTTGTCTGCTTGTTTCTTAGACATTTTTTTCTTGCTTGAGACCTGTCCATCAAACATGGGCTGATCGTCCTTGGTATCCATGTTATACCCGAGCACAGTTATGGAAAAATTGTTTTGGGATTCAACTTTCTCTAGTTGATCAAGGGTAATTGGGAATATGATTCTATCCATGTTCACTTTGTTCACATGTTTTGCATATGTAGACACTTTTTTATCAATTCTGTTTCGATTCATATTTGTTGGTGGAACTCCCGCAATCTTTGGATGGGCAAGGACGCTCCAAAGGAAACACTTGTTATGTGAATTGTCCACAGACTGCGCACTATTGTCGATATTCAGAAAAATTGTTGGATGTTGATTCAGTGGGAATGGGGTTGGAATATATGTTCCCACTTTAGTAGCACAGTATTTACAAGTTACAATTGTATAGTCTTGAATTTCTTCCAAGATCCATCCTGAACCTTCACACGTGAACTCTTCAATTTTTGAGTCAAAGCAACTTGTCATGATTGTCCACACTTTGGGAATCATATGTTCAGCCAGAACAAGATGTGAGAATGATGTAAATGGTACACTCTTTTCTTCTTCTCGTCCATCAGGATGAGATTTGCTGAACTTGCACTGAATTCCAAAATATGCTTTAAAGTTTTTCCGTGATTTCACTTCGTCTTTGAGTATTTTGAACGAGTCTGGTTGAACACACTTGAAGAAATCTACGGGTCCAATCTCATTGGTGCACTTGAATGTATCAAATTCTCCTCGATATTTTTTAACTACACCCACACTGGTCATTTCATGTACCACGGGAATTGTATCTTGAATTCCATCGCCAACTTGTTGAATATCCGTGTAGAATTCTTGATGATTTGATACAATATGTTCTTCCAACTCTTGTCGACTCGGGAAAGTGATGGAACACAAAGGACAATGTATTTGGCTGTACATTTGATAAATGTCATTGAAACTTGTGGGAATTATACTGTTGCGCTCGAAACGTCCTAGGAATGATCCATGAGTGTTGAAGAAATGAGTCTCCATTTCTGGTTTCGAGGGAAACACTAAGTCACAAATTAAACATGTTCGGGAAACGTCAGGAGTATCACTCCAAAAGTCGACATGGACACTGAGTGAGTGTTCTTCCATTTCTTGCTTGGAATCATAACTTGAATCACAAATAGGACATAGGTGTTGAAGTTTAGCCTTTTTACTGCTTGATGCATCACTGATTGCCCCTCTCTTAGCCATTCTGTAAAGAATTCAATTATTAATATGTTTACAAACCTCAGTTTCAATAATACTATAGTATTCAATACTTTCTGAAAGAATGCGTTTCGGTTGTTTAAGTTTACAAACAGCAATACTAGAAATAAAATTGTTACTTACATGATCGATGAAATGTCCTTTTTCAAAATTTAATTATGGTTTTTCCTTATGATTTTTATTAAAAAATGAGCTTATACATTTGCGACTGCTTCTGTTCAGTTTAATGTTGAGACTGAGGAAATATATAGCTTTTTAGTAGCTGACAGTCGTTCCAACTTCAACAGGTTCATACTTGCTTGTAAAAACATCTTGCTCCATTGTTAAAATGAAAGGTTAATTTTTGGAACATATGTTATTTTGAGTTTTGACCCTTTCTCTTTTTCCTCCTGCTATCAAGGGAGACTTCTAATGCATGTAGTCATGTTTTGAACCTGCTAATACACTTTACATTTGGAGAATTAGAAAGGAGGTGTTTCTCGGTATGTCCGTTTTTAGATTTATATGTAAGAGGGATGGTGCTGGTATAACACTGGTGCCAATGATGCCTGGAATTACATATGGAATGCATTCATTTAATTTTTACATTTAATTTTTCCATTCTATTTTTACATTCAATTTTTTCATTTAATTTTTTCATTTAATTTTTTCATTTAATTTTTTCCTTTAATTTTTTCCATTCAATTTTTACTTCTCAAAATGTTGAGAGATCCTAATTATGAGGAATGTAGTCTCAGTGACGTAGAGCTAGCTAAGTTCATCAAAGCTGGTCCTACATCATTGCGGATTACCGAGGCATACATCGCGCATTTATCGCAGATGGCAAATCCCAAGGCGGGCGGGCACCCCCATGGCGGGCGGGCGGGCTCCCCCCGGGCGGGCGGGCGGCCTCCCCTCATAGTATATGACAGGTTTAAACATGCTTGGATGAGTTTGTGGAATGTGGCAACACCGCATGTGAATTCTCAGGTTCATAGGTTCGTCGAGTGTGGAGAATGTGACTTCTTAAGATCATAAGCTATGACAAGTTTCAACATGTTTGGATAAGTTTCCGAGATGTGGCAACATCGCGGACTTGGATAGACAGCAAACTTAGGTTCACATATCCGTGTAATGTAGCAACAATGTTGACTTGTGTCGGTGGAAATACCTAGTGTAGTGTGAATTTAGCAACACTGTTGACTTAGGAGGATGATCGATGGAAATACTTAGGGATGAGAATACTTGTGTTCATAGACTCAGACAGGTTTAAACATGTTTTGATAAATTTGCTAGATGTGGCAACATCACAGACTTGGGTCGGTGGATTGTGAACTACTTAGGTTCTTAGGTATGTGGTGTGTTGGTGTTGGTGAATGAGATGTGTTCATAGGTGACGACAGGTTTAAACATGTTTGAACTTAGGGTCTTCCATCCCAACTTAGGGTCTTAGGGTGATATGGTCTCAGGGCGAATGTGACTTAGGGTGAATGTGTCTTAGGGTGAATGTGTCTTAGGGTGAATGTGTCTTAGGGTGAATGTGTCTTAGGGTGAATGGTGAAAAAACTTAGGGTGAATGGTGTAAAATATGACAGGTTTAAACATGTTTGAACTTAATACTTAGGGTCTTCCATCCCAACTTAGGGTCTTAGGGCGAAAGGGTCTTACGGCAAAAGGGTCTTAAGGCCAACAAAAATAGATTTTGGCCGCCATCTTGCGGCATTTACCCTGCTGTACTATCTACTATCGATTTTCCCATCGAGATTTAATCTGAATTCGGATTTGTTCATCGGGACAATGAAAAGATTTTAAGTAGGGGGAGTGTGTGGCGAAAATCGATTTCTGGGAAAGTGAGTCATAGGCTTAAACTGGTTTGAACCAGTTATGCCAGATGTGGTTATCCGGATGGTACATCTGGCATTAACGACAAAATGTGGAAAAGCATTCATGACAAAGGAAACTCGGTTTCCTATGACGTAGTCGCCCGATTGGATAAAACCGATGCCTTCCTGTGTCTCGGGAGAGAAAGGGGTTCATTCGACGCTTAAGGTTCTACGTAGGAACACTTAGATAGTGCTTAGACATCCAAATCAATCAAAGGTAGGAAAACTTATTGTCTTAAACCAATAGTAATTATCTTAAAATTAGAAGAATGAAATAAATAATTAGGCCAAACAAGAGAAAGTTGGATTAATTTTGATTGTTGTATTGAGTGTTGGAGTTGATGTGATTCCCTGGAAGAAGCCAAAGAAGAGAGAGAGAGAGAAATACCAGGTTTTTTTCCGTCGGAACAGTAAGTGTATGTGTAGTGTCAAAGGTTCCCCATCTATTCTAAGGCCGTGGACTCGGCAGGGCTCCATTCCTCCNGAGAAAGTTGGATTAATTTTGATTGTTGTATTGAGTGTTGGAGTTGATGTGATTCCCTGGAAGAAGCCAAAGAAGAGAGAGAGAGAGAGAAATACCAGGTTGTTTTCCGTCGGAACAGTAAGTGTATGTGTAGTGTCAAAGGTTCCCCATCTATTCTGAGGCCGTGGACTCGGCAGGGCTCCATTCCTCCTCAGAGTCAGAAGTCCCGCGTGGCAAAACTCCATCTCAGCGAGCGACCCTAGTTCTTCGAGTTCCCCTTGACATCACACATTATCTTCGGTAATCTCGGTCTCCGATACCTCCAGTGTGGCTGGGCTGGACGAGGCTCCTGGAGTTAGGAAACAGAGGCCCGGACGCTCTGGTCACACTCGGGACATCGGGACCCAATACTTCATTGATCCCCCACGGAATCCCCCAGAACGGGAGAGTGCAACCCGACCTCAAGGAATCGGGAAAATGTGGACTTCGGTCCACCGGTAAGTTCCTTAGACTTGGTTTAGTTGAACAGAAGAACCCCCAGAGAGTCCGGGGAGATCCTAGTTCACCCGCGGATCGAGTAGTCAGGAGATGCTAGAGAGTCCGGGGAGAACCTGGTTCACCCGCGGATCAAGTGATCCGGAGATCCCAGAGTATCCGGGAAGAACCTAGTTCACCCGCGGATCAGGTGATCCGGTATTTCCAGAGAATCCGGGGAGAACCCAGTTCACCCGAGGATCGGGAAGTTCCCGGGAAGTATCGGACTAGTCCCAAAGTTTGGGACTAGTCCGATAACTAGATCCAGACTCTGAACGTACCCATAGTCCTTATTGTAATAGATCGATCCAACCCGCTGAGCGCCTAAGATCTGTGTGATCCGCGGATCATCCTAGATCTGCGTGATCCGCAGATCATTCCGGATCATCGTGATCCGCAGATCATTGTGATCCGCGGATCATTGTGATCCGCAGATCATCCCGGATCCGTGAGATCCGCATATCATCTCAGATCTGTGAGATCCGCAGATCATCCCAGATCTGTACTACCCGCAGATCATCCCGGATCATCATGATCCGCAGATCATTGTGATCCGCAGATCATCCCAGATCTGTACTACCCACAGATCATCCCGGATCATCGTGATCCGCAGATCATTGTGATCCGCAGATCATCCCAGGCCATTACAACCCGCAGAACATCCCGGATCATTGTGATCCGCAGATCATCCCGGTTCTATGTGATCCGCAGATCATCTCAGGTCTGTGAGATCCGTAGATCACGCAGGATCTATATCACCCGCAGATCATCTGAGATCCGCGGAACATCCAAAGATCCAGATCTCGGAAACATGTGGCAACCAGACATTACATCTGGAAAGTTGGATTTATCTCGGAAGATGAGGTAAATTGGGTAATCCGAGCCCAGTCCCAACATACAGAATCTTTCCCACACGGAATAAACCCGAAAGGGTTAAATAATAATAATTAATTAGGAAAAAGACGAACCCCATCGGAAAGACAATTAAAAGAATAAACGTTAATAATTAAAGAAGGGGAAAATCGAAACCGTGCCACAATACTTTACTAAATGAACTAACATCACTTGTTTTGTTAGTTTAATCCCATATTTGATACCAGAAAATGCCAAAATTAGTCAAGGATTAATTTGGTCCCACCAAAAAAAAAATTTTTTTTTAATCGTAAATCACTTTACGAAATGAACTCATATCACTTGGTCAGAGTTTAAATACATATTTGATACCAGAAAAATGTCAAAATTAGTTTCGGATTAATTTGGCCCCTATTTGTGGGCCAAATTAATCCGCCACTAATTTTGGCATTTTTCTGGTATCGGATATGTATTTACATTCTGACTAATAAGTGATGTGAGTTTATTTCGTAAAGTATTTAGATAATTAAAAAAAAATCCTGTGGGGCCAAATTAATCCGTGACTAATTTTGGCATTTTCCTGGTATCAAATATGTATTTAAACTCTGACCAAGTGATATGAGTTCATTTCGTAGAGTAACTTACGATTTTCAAAAAATAATTTTTTTGTTGTGGGACCAAATTAATCCCTTACCAATTTTGACATTTTTCTGGTATCAAATATGGAATTAAACTAAAAAACAAGTGATATTAGTTCATTTTGTAAAGTATTTTGAAATTTTGAAAAAATATATTTGTGGGGGCAAATTAATCCGCGACTAATTTTGGTATTTTCCTAGTATTAAATTGTAAACGAGATGAAACATGATCCTGTTTTAAACAATTTTTGTAAATAAAAAATTTTACTTCAAAGGAAAATTAACCTATTAGGACAAAAGATAAATTTAGCAAAGCAGAATTTGACGTACAGGGTGGGTTATCTTTAGTGTCCCTATAGCCGAGGAAGAGATAAGGGCTATACTCATCCTTCTATTTTCATATGTTGTAGTCTGTGAGACTTACCCTCCTCTATGAAATCCCATTTTCAAAAAAACAACCTGTCTCATGGCGTGTGTCAGCTTATGACTATTATTTCAACCATGCACTTCATATGTTATCCAAACTAGAAGGGGTTACTTGAGATTCTATGAGAAGACTAACGTGAAGGGAATTCAATGGCGCGAAAATCATAATCCAAATTCAAATTATTAAAGTTTTTAATTTGGGTTATGATTTTCGCGCCACAGAATACTTTCCTCAAGGTGGTCGCCGAATAGAATCTCATATAACTCCGTTGAGTTTGAATAACATGTGAAGTGTATGGCTAAAACCATAGTCATAAGGGGACCGACGCCATGCGACCGTTTTTTTCTAGGAATTAGATTGGAAAGAGAAGAGTGAGGGTCTGTCGTAGACAAGTTGACATACTCCAAGGCTTCACTCCATTGACTACAACATATAAAAATAGACGAATGAGTATAGCCCTTATCTCTTCCTCGGCTATAGGGACACTAAAGATTACCACCCTGTATAACCCCTAATGTTGTGGAGTTCAGATTTTCTTTCATGCTCCCTACACCTTAAAGTCAATTTCTTGTTTTTTTCAGATTGAGATCAAGGTGTCGAGAATGACGTATGTTACATTAGAATATTTATAATTAAAAATAAAAAAATTCAAAATTTGTCGGCTAACTTCACGTCTGTTATTCAATATTTGTTTGGCGGCTGCCTCAATCCGATGTTGGTGAAAGCGGAGAAAGAAGCCCCGGGTTTATTTGGCTGTCCTTGTATATGATCAAATGAAAATTTTCTACATAGCTCGTCATACCTTTGGTGTAAATCTATTTCGCATGAATAATATTGTTGTCCTTATGAGTGGATTGGCTTTAGATTAGGTGTGTTGCGGATCCTATATCAGACAGGCATGCCGGATGTCGGACATCTGCCTTTTTTTGATTGCCGGACATCGGATATCCAGCGCGGATATCCGACACGAATATTCGGCATGCTCGCTTGATTAAGTTCATATTGCACATAATTTGTATTAAAACAAGATGTGTTTTGACTCATTTCATGCGAACGTGCAGAGGTCAATTTTTAAACTCTAATACATTTAATATATACTCCAATATATTAAATCTAATAAATTTATTGATTAATTTCTTAGAATGTCAGAATAAATTGTCTAGAAAATTATCCGCGCGGATACTTATAAGTATCCGGTATCCGGCGGATAGTCTATCCGGCAGAGTTTTAGGCGCCCGATATCCACAAAACCTCTACTTTAGACTCCTGCTAAAATTGGGACTAATTTTTTAAAGCCTTTTGAACACAATTTCGAAAATGGAAAAATTCTAATTAACATTGTGACAAGGCTACTACAACGGCAGCTACTATGGACCCGACATCCGATAGTTGTCGGGCCTAGCTACCTGACAGCTGTCGGGTGTAATAAAATATATATAATAAAGTATGTTTTAGTGTTCGGATGGTTCTACCGTTCGTACAGTTATTACAGCTTTGAGTAGTTTCAACAAAAACACTGATTAAATAGCTGGAATACTGAACGCGCAAAAAAATTCAAATTTTAACCAAATTCTAGACTTCTGCACACTTTTGGAGGGATTTTCTTTGTGGCGCACTAATTCATTGAACACATATATTTTAGTGCGTCCAGTAAAATATCCAAGATTCCATCAAGTGATATTGATATCTAAACGGTAGTATTTAGTGGAGTTAAGTGATCGGTTGTTGGAGCACTCCGGTCATGTTTTGAAAGATCATGTTAAATTGGTTAAAGAAGTAGGATTAGCTAATTTAAACAGTGCTACGGCAATGGCTTGCGGCGTGAGTAAGAGTACTGTCACCAGATTTTTTAAGCAGCGTTCGGAAAACACAGTTGTTGCGAAGAACTCAAGGAGCAGATAGTGTGACTCATTTATCATCGGAATGATTAGACAGATTTGTCGCCAATATTATACTAATAACGAATACCCACGTATTGAACAGCTGATGTGAAACTGTTATTTTTACCTGTGGCTCATTGTGAACTCAATCCCATTGAGCGCGTTTGGGCCTGTGTGAAACAAAAGGTGTCAAATGTCAACACCGGGACTACAAAAAATGTTTTACAGTTGACTCTTGAATGTTTAAATTCAATTTTGCCTTTGCTATGGGCGGTGTATGAAAGAGAAGGTATAAGGAAAAGTTTTGCACACGCGAAAGATTAATAGAAAAAAAAATGGAAGCTTTAGTTTATAATCCAAATCTAGTTATAGGACTTGGGGAATTTTGTAGTAGTAGCAGTAGTAGCAATGAACAGGAAGTAGATTTGGCGAACTAACAGCGTTAATGATTAACGATTATGAAAAAATATTCTGTTATCCTAAATAAAATCTTCATGCAAATGTCTAGAGTTTGGTTAAAATTTGAATTTTTTTGCGCGATCAGTATTCACAGCTATTTAATCCGAGAGTAATTAGCATTATTCTCATTTTTCGTATATTTTTGTTGATCCATGTTCTTTTCGCTTTCACTCAGTACAGGGTGAACCAACTTAATCCGGGCCGTAGAAAGTCGCTTTCACCAAAAAAAAATTAAGACAGTAAATAAAGAGCGCGAAATACAAAAGTTGTAAGGAATGAAGTTAGCGTGTGTTTAGAAAACATTCCTCTGCAAAAATAAATTAATTTAAACAAAGGCCATTCTGTAATGCTGAAAGATGGGTAGTTGAGAGAATGAGCAACTAGAGGAATGGGGTACGATCCCTTGGCATCTATTCCACCTGACTCAACAGAGAACCTGCCGACCCCTCCTCTCTCTGTCTCTCTGCTTTGCTCCATTGCTTTGCATCGGAACAGATATTTTATAGTGATTACAATAAAATTAACTTCACTTCCATTTACTATTGTCTATCGCCTGCCCCAAGCCGTTTTTGGTGAAAGGCGAAGAAAGAAGGCCCGGATTAAGTTGGTTCACCCTGTATTCTATCATCGTTATATTTTCTCACTTCGACGAAACTGGAAGTCTTGACTCCCATAGCTCGGTTGGTTACTTTATACTGTCGTGTGACGATATTATAATTGTTAATATAAATTATAGCCTATTCATTACTAGCAACTACGCCGACAACATTGAATATTAAACTAGTAATCTGCATCATTTCTGACTGAGAGTGAGAAACCTCAACTCTTGAACAAATTTCAAAGAATCATTTCGACATCATTTATTTGTAAAAATGACGAAAAAATTACAGTAAAATTTTATCTGAGCGCCAACAACGAATGCATTCATAATCTACATAAGATTTGTGATCGATTGACGTATCACTTACCCAAATCCTCGTGGAGTACCTTTGGTAAAAATTATACAAGACAATGAATTTAAACAGCAGCATGGTGCAACTAATTGCGTTTTTACGGTGCCAGCAAATAAAATATTCGAGGCAAGGAAGGTGGGGGTGAAAAAAAAATATTCAAAGTGTTAACTACTTATGCATTCATCGGTACCATAAGCTAGTTAAAATAGTAATAGTCTTTCAGTTGTAGTATTTGGAATAATGCGCAGTAATCATTCAGTGGTGTTAGGCTACATTCATATAGAGTCGTGACAGCGAATTTTACAAACCAAACGTGACGACCATAATTCTGAATCGTAGTTACAAATGCGAATGTGCAATCATGGACTCAATCGTCCTTACATTTACATAGCATAAGCTACGGTAGCGATTGAAATAATGAATAAATTCAAAACATTGGAGCAATGCAGAGGAGCACAGAGAGGAGTCGGCAAGTTCTCTGATGAGTGAGGTGTGAAACATTCGCAGGCGACGCACACCAATTGATTTTTTCAACTCACCATCGTTACATTAGGAAAGCAAATTTTAGAGATTTGTAATTCTGCTCCCTGTAATTTGATATTAGCATAGTGCTAATAGTTTCGAAAAATTATGATTATATTTGATGGCAGCTAATGATCTGTACCCATTGGGTATATGCCACATTTCACTTTTTGGAATTTACTTTTTTCTTCTTATTCTCCCCACTATATGTTACCATCTGCACTGCAGCATGTCATCCATAATAGACGGGCAACAGTTATAAAATGATTTAAACTACCTCACCCATCCAATGGGTAACTTGCATGGTAATGTAAGAGCATGACCTATGCAGCATCACCATTTATGAGATTAAGTACAAAGTCTTCTCATAAGGTTGCTTCTGGAATAGTGTACCGCATGGCTCAGCTTTTGGCCTGAGCCACTGGCTCAATGAGCCATGGCCTATAGCTCACCCTAGCGGTGAGCCAGCTCATGAGCCAGGCTCTGGCTCCGCACTTTTGTTGAGCTATGGCCAGAGCCAAGCCTCATGAGCCAGAGTCATGACTCATGGCTCGACATAAAAAAAAATTCCCGTTAATAGGCACATTTAGCTAAAAGTGAGAATGACCTAGTGAGAATAAGTCAACACAAATCATAATTATGAAATGGCTAAAGGCAAATTGACTTCCACTGACCAAAAATTCTGAAAATTAAAAAAAAAGTGATGATTTGAAAGAAAAAAAAATGAAAAATTATGGGGAAAGTGGAAGAATTTAGGGGGAAAGTTGAGCCATTGAGCCATGGCTCACAAGTTTCGTTGAGCTGGCTTATGAGCCATGGCTCTGGTTCAAAATTACTACATGAGCCAAGCCATGCACTGGCTCTGGCTCAGAAATTTTGTGAGCCAGCTCGAGTCAGAGCCAGAGCCAGAGCCATTGAGTCAGAGCCATGCGGCACATGACAGAACAAAACTCGACAACAGAATCTAAGAAGCAATAAATTGAAAATTATTTAGTAATCCAATTGAAATATGTTCCATATCTTAAAAATTACGAGTCAGTTAAAGAGGAACCATGCTCCTTTGAGGCACTCTTAGATAAGTCGCTAGAGGAAATGGAGACTTTGGATTAGTGTTTCGCATAGCTCAAGTTTAGGTGTGAGCCAGAGCCAATGGCTCAGGCTGATAGTGAGCCAGCTCATGAGCCATAGCTCTGGCTCCCGACATTTGTTGAGCTGGCTCATGAGCCAGAGCCGTGGCTCGATGAGCCATGGCTCATTGAGCTTAACAAAAATTAAAATTTTGAAAAAATGTTTTCAACACAAAACATCCAACTCGACTGGTGTTGTGAAACAAAATCAGGATTCGGCGATTTTTTGATTAAAAAAGAATCAAAAAAATCGGATTTTTTTGATTTAAATCATATTTTTTTTTAAATCAGATTTTGTAGATTTGAATGATTTTCTGTCTAGATTGGCTCATGAGCCAGCTCAACGAAACTTGTGAGCCATTCATTACCAGCAACTACGCCGATAATTTACATTCCACAAGTGACAGTAAAACTTAGTTCATTCACAAGTTGGTAACGAGAAGGAGTCTATTGACTTATGTTAAAAAAGTCAATGTTATTTGAAATGAATTGGACGAAACCTTGATGAGACACGTGGAGTGAGAAATAGGGATGGGAGATTCCAATAGGATGAATAATTTTTTCATTTTACAATAACAATTCTCAATTACCGGACAAGTTACAAAGTAATTCCTATAGCGTTGATTTATATCTTTCAATATTACTGGCGTCCTAGGTCTTTGAACCTAACAACCTAATCACTACGACAGTTTCTTCCCGTGTTTTGGAATAAACCCATCCGAGACTAGAATTGCTAGAAAACCGAACCAGGAGAAGCTAAAAAAAACGAAAAAATTCAACCAATAAGTATGCCAAAATGCATAGAATGATATTGCGAAAATAGAAAAAGCGAACAGAAAATTACAGACGAGTGGGTAAACCGAATTTATGACTGATCGGATAGGTCAATCCGAATCAAAATATCTAGAAAACATTCAAATTAGGAAAACGTTTAACGAAAGTGAAATTTTTTCAAAAAATTACATTTGTGCACGCTATACAGAAAAAATTTTTTCATTTACGCAGAATTGAGAGGTTGAGCATTCTATCACCATTAAGATTTTGTAGGTTGAATTTAGGCACTGAGGGATAAATGAGAAGCTTCTATAGTAACTTTCGATAGTGACCTCCAAGGGTACTGAGAAAGTAAGATACTTGCTAGCTCCAACACGAAGATTAATAAACAAATAATAAATTAAAAACATAAAGAACCGAAAATATAAAAACTTAACTTAGAACTAAAAAAAAGAAAAAACGGCGGAGATTACTATCGGAAGTTTCCATGAGAGGCTACCATCTACCACCTGTGCCTATATTATATGAATTTTAAAAAAGGCAAAATGCATTCTTACGCGATAGTCATCAATTGGTGATACATTTAGTGCATGACTGAATGAATCGCAGATAATTTGTTCTTTCCCATCTTTAATCACACTTTCTATTCATTAGAACAAGGGTATAAAAAATTAAGGAAAATTTTATTTTTCAAAATTTCTCAACAACTTTAGACTAAAAGTTGTCTAATCGTGTACATGGTAGCACTCTTCACTATAAGCTACCAAAGCTTGGGAAATTGCCAAATTCTCTTGTCCAATTTTCTTAATTTGGGTTGTTTTTGCAGCAATTACACTACCTAACTGATGTAAGTAATCAATTAAAGGCAACAAATGCTTCATAATATTCAAAACAATATTATCTCATTCTAGATCAGATTTTCGCTAATTAATTTGTAATTATTTGGGCAAAAAATTATATTCTAGCAGCCGCAAATTGTAAAGCTCGAGACTGAAGTGTAATTGTCTAATCACGTGGTGAATAAATCTCGCAGCGAGCCCGCGTGCGGCTCACGGCTATTTGGTTCGACAATACAGTTGATTGCTAAATTGTTCATGTTTTAGTACTTAAAATAACAGAGGAGCAGTTAATTGATTTGCACATTAATTGCAACAAAATCCTATGTCGGACTTCTGTTAGGTTTTACCGACTCCCTTCTGTACGGTTGGTTTCTGTTATGAGTAACCAACAAATTTATTTGATAAATTGTCATTGAAAGAAAATCATGTTTTCCAGATGCATTGCAATTTTCATTCAATATAATTTACTAAGTATTTTACATACTACTAAAGCCTATAAAAGGGGTGTAAGCCATCGTTGTGAATAACATTATTAAGTAGTGCGTTTAGGGGAACAAATTTTCTTGCTAACTTGTTAAATATTTCCTTCATAACTAACTTGTGTGTTTACCGTTTACTATGAAGCCATCAGAATTTGAACTAGTACTACAACAGAGAAACTACCTGAAGCAAACGTTGAATTATTTAGAATCAGTATGTAACAAAGGATTGGTAACTTCAAGCACAATTGAACATTGTCTGAAAATGATTCTTATTCTCCAAAATGAATTTGAAAGGACGCACCGCAAAATTTTCGTATCCATGTCACCAAAATATCTAGAAACATGTATTTTCGAACAATCCGTTTTAACCTCCAGGGTTGCAACACTATCCGACGAATTAAATAAAATCAAACAACGGAATGAAAATGTATATGTTACTGAAGATAAGGAAAAGTTTTTAAAGATTTCATCACCGATAGTGTCGGAAACCAAATCATCTCAATTTTGTGCATCTACGGATCCAGTTGTATCTTACAGTCGATTTAGTCCATATTCTTTGAAGAAATCTGGCAGCAATAAGAAAGGTGATAATGATATCTTTAAAAATACACTAACTGAGCGACAAATCTGCACAATTTTCACAAAGTTTGTCAAGCATACACCAGTCAATGTTAAATTATCAACCGATTTAGAAAATATTCTCGATGAAGCGAATGAGTGTAAAACTTCGCTTGAAAAGTTAGCAAAACAAGAAGCCAAGAACCGTGATAACATTATGTGTTTTCATCTTGCAAATAGACTAGACACGTCACTCCGTCTAGAATGGGAAGAAACGTTGATATCCGGTAGCAATAGAGCTACCACTGAATCCCTGTTACAATTTATAGAAGCTAAGGTAAAAGTTCTGAAATGTTGATGATGTTAGAATGTTACTCTGTTCAAGATATCTCATCAGCATTTATATTCTATTAACACATTTCAATAATAATCAACTTAAGTGACCTCAGTCTATTAATTAATAAGTAAAATTTGTTGAAATACTTGGCAATTAGCTGTTTTGAATTGAATAAATAAGCGTCAACAATTTTAGTATCTGAAATTGAACGCCTTTAAAAAATTTTGGAAAGTGAAATTTGACCATCCATAATAACATATTTCTGACACCGGTTGTACCTATATTTTGTCTAGTTATGTGCAGTTGAAATTTTGTTGATCCATGCACATTCATTCAAAAGTTAGGTTTTTTAAAATATTTCCCGCTTTATCTTGGCGCTTTGCGTACTTTATGCTAAATATACTATTATACTATTATTTATATAACTATTATTTATACTAAAGTCGTAATAAGCTAATAATGCGTACTTCCACTATCCGCAGATCAGAACATCATGCCATATCTCCTGAGGCCATCTTTTATTCGCAGTGGACATTCAGTGTTAGTTGAAATGCGCACTAGTTATTAAGTAGCAGTTTACATGTGCCGTGCGCATTCAGTGGTAGTGGCATGCGCAGTAGGCGTTCAGTAATAGTTTCTATAAGAAGTATGAATTCATTGGTTGATTGCTTGTGCAGTAGTAATGCTGAGGTCTTTCCAACACATATTAAGCATTTAGTGGTAAATTCAAATGCGCAGTAGGCGTTATATGGTAGCTCACATGTGCAGTAGCATTCAGCGCTCATTGACGTGTGCAGTAGACATTTAATTGGAGTTAGCATGCATATTAGGAATCCAGTATGAAGTCTCAAACACATTAAGTATACAGTGACACTTCAAATGCACAGTAGGTATTCAGTTGGAGTTAAAATGCGCAGTAGGCATACAGTAGTCTAGCATGAACAAAAGCCGTTTAGTGGTGGTTCGCATGCGCACTAAACATTCAGCGGTGTCACTAGGTGTTCAGTGGGGTATAGCATGTGCAGTAGGCAACCCTTTAATTGATCACGGCCATACACTTCTCAAATTATACGTACAATTTGGTCAGCTAAACTGTTCAGGTTAAGAGTAATAATTAGTAACACCTTAGACACTCATGCATTAGGCATGGCATTCTATTGTTGGTTCTACAACACAATGTGAATTTCTGCTTTATTGTTACAATTATCAACAGATTAATCAAACCAAAAAAAATTTGTCAGATTTTTTTTTGCAAAATTTGACTTGACCGTCAACATTGAATATTAAACTAGTAATCTGCATCATTTCTGACTGAGTGAGAAACCTCAACTCTTGAACAAATTTCAAAGAATCATTTCGACATCATTTATTTGTAAATATGACGAAAAAATTACAGCAAAATTTTAGCTGAGCGCCAACAACGAACGCATTCATAATCTACATAAGATTTGTGATCGATTGACGTATCACTTACCCAAATCCTCGTGGAGTACCTTTGGTAAAAATTATACAATGAATTTAAACAGCAACATGGTGCAACTAATTGCGTTTTTACGGTGCCAGCAAATAAAATATCCGAAGCAAGGAAGGTGGGGGTGAAAAAAAAATATTCAAAGTGTTAACTACTTATGCATTCATCGGTACCATAAGCTAGTTAAAATAGTAATAGTCTTTCAGTTGTAGTATTTGGAATAATGCGCAGTAATCATTCAGTGGTGTTAGGCTACATTCATATAGAGTCGTGACAGCGAATTTTACAAACCAAACGTGACGACCATAATTCTGAATCGTAGTTACAAATGCGAATGTGCAATCATGGACTCAATCGTCTTTACATTTACATAGCATAAGCTACGGTAGCGATTGAAATAATGAATAAATGCAAAACATTGGAGCAATGCAGAGGAGCACAGAGAGGAGTCGGCAAGTTCTCTGATGAGTGAGGTCTGAAACATCCGCAGGCGTCGCACACCAATTGATTTTTTCAACTCACCATCGTTACATTAGGAAAGCAAATTTTAGAGATTTCTAATTCTGCTCCCTGTAATTCGATATTGGCATAGTGCTAATAGTTTCGAAAAATTATGATTATATTTGATGGCAGCTAATGTTCTGTACCCATTGGGCATTTGCCACATTTCACTTTTTGGAATTTACTTTTTTCTTCTTAATCTCACTACTATATGTTAACATTACAGTGGTGAGAGTAAGCAAAAAAGTAAGTTCCAAAAAGTGAAATGTGGCAAATCCCCAATGGGTACCAATGCATTCATATAATTAGAATAGCAAATTTCGGAGGTTTTTAATTCCGTTCCCGGTAATTCTATATTGGCATAGCGATAATTATGATAAATGAATATGTCTGTGAGTGGCAATGCATTCAAAACATTAAATTAATAAACTTTTATTGGTTCTGAATTTCACTTCCGGTAATTCGATTTTGATGTAGCGAGAGCCTTGTTTCTAATCACCACGATGTTTAAGTAAATCATCTATATTTTAATTAAGTTGTTCCTAAAAATTTGATTATTTATTATCTAGGGTATGGCTGAAGTAAGCAGACAATGGAGAAAGTATAGCTGAAAAAACACATACTAAAAAAACGGTCTATACTCATCCCCTATCCCATTCCTGCACTTCTATTGTCTGCTTACTTCTGCCACACCCTGTATAATAAATGTAGTGTGATTAAGCTTGTGTAAATCCCAACTTACTAATGTCTATTTCAAAACGCAAGACAGTTTGTTTATGAATTTCTGCCATCGCAACCGAAACAACCATACTCGCTCATAAATTAAAACATCCGTCCGCACATGCGCAAACAATATTAAAATCAAAAGTCAATGAAATTATAAAACATACAAAGTTCATTGCCGTCCTCCCTCAATACAATTTCTTTCTGAAAGTGGTCTTTGCTTACATTTTTTGAATTATAATTATTATTAATTAATAATAATAATCATGAAAGAAGAAAAGGAAGCAATCAATAATTTGAAGGAATATTTTGAAGCGTTCCGTTCGAGAAATTCCGACGTCTTGGCTACAATGTAAGTACAGTCGTCTGAGTTTTATGTCAACACCTGTGTTGACTGTCACTGTGCTACTGTCACTTTTGGCACAGTCAATCGGTTTACTTTTCTCTGACAATCTCCATGGTTAAACATGTTAAAAACTTTGCTTATGTCATTTTCCTTAATGTCCAACTTTGCATTATGTCAACAGAATATTTTAACCCAAACAGGTGGAAGAGACAATAAAGTCAAATTTTGCGTAAATCTTGAACTTGAAAAATTGAAAAGTAGAGTGAGAGAGTGAGCGTTATCTTAGTTTGCGATTACTTCTTCATTTTGCCATTTTACTTTGAATCCAATGAATAAACAATGAACTAAATAGGCAACCAAAATGCAAAAAAGAACTGAATTGTCTTTAAAGTTTATTATTCATACGTTTGAATTTTAGCAACAAAATTTAATTAATATTAGCGTAATGCCAACTTCGCAATATATCAACCGTTGTGCATGTGTCTAGAATTTGACATTAAACTCAAACCACTGTATTTAATATAGTGTCCCAATTGCTGCAAGCACGTATGTGAGTTGGAACTAATTGATTGTAAAATTATTTAAATCAACTATTTCGCGGTTTTCGCTAAGTTGTGGATATTCTCTTAGTAACGGTTCTTGAAATGAAATAAACAAACTGTCTTGCGTTTTGAAATAGACATTAACAAGATTTTACTTGAAAATTGTTTACGTCAAGAAATCACAAAATTCCTATACTCAAAATCCATTCTTACCGGAATGAATGCTTCTGGTGGGCAAAATTTTATACTACTTTTGTGTTGTTGAGTCAATTGAACTCTTGACACTCTTACATATGCAAAGATCAGCGTTTTCCTTGGGTTCCGTTTTCGCTTCCACGGTGTATATTCTTTTGGCTTCGCTCAAGTTTCTGCTCTTAATGTTTTTTACTAATGGGCTCTGCTAAGGCTCACAAAAACTTTCTTAGGGTCCGCTTTAGCTCAAGCTCCCAGAAAATTCCAAAATTAAAACTAAAGCATTTGCTGTTCTGTCAGCAAAATTTTCATATGGAATGTATATTGTGGCGTGAAGGAAAATCCGGTCATTATTCGGGCATCCATGTATTCTGAGGTTTTGTAAAGGAAACAGATGGGAGAGGTTTTTATGAACCTATTCCTTTGTCTTACAGACTAAGGAATGGACTCATACAAATCCATAGAAGGAAGGAACTCGCCATCCGCTTTCGTGGTATTGGCTAATGCTTAAATAAGAAGATTCGCTGATGTCTCGGAAGGGGGGGGNTTGACAAATAAATCAGCTTTCTTTTGTAAATGGTGGGACTAGTGAAGTGGACTTTATTGTGCATTGTTCAGTGCCTTAAGGGTACCAGTGTCCGGATCTGTTGAGTGAGAGGGGTTTCACTGNGCCTTAAGGGTACCAGTGTCCGGATCTGTTGAGTGAGAGGGGTTTCACTGAGCCAACATTAGGAATCCGTAAATTGTAAGTGTGTTACCATTGTGTACTTTCGGGGAAGACCGGGAACTCGGCGGGGTTCTGCCCCCGCTTAGGGTCGACGGAAAGTCCCGCGTGGCAAACTAACATCTAAGGCGAGAGAATCATCCATCGGAAGTCACTCTGGGTTCACAGGTCTGCCGGTACACCGGTGGCCTCGGAGACAACAGTATTGACCGCATTGGTTTGATTGAGGGCTCTGGAGGCTTCGGTGCCGGTTAGAGATCCATCATAACCCAACCCCATCAAATTTGGAAGGAGGTAACTCATGAGTTCTGGGTAGTCTAAGAGGAATCGCTCGGGTAAGAGTATTCAGGATTATCCGTCCCATGATCCAGTTAGGATAGTTGTTTTCTCGTAGTATTAGGGATCCGTGGTATCAGAGACCCATATTAGAGATACGAAATAGCGGAGACCCACAGTATCAGAGACCCGGTATTAGGGATCCGTGGTATCAGAGACCCGGTATTAGGGATTCGTGGTATCGAAGACCCGCAGTATTGGAGACCCGCGGTATTAGAGATCCGCAGAGTGAGGGATCCGAGGTATAGTAGTACCAAAGAATTCCCGGGGGATAAGGGATACCACGGGATAGTAAGAACCCCGCAGGGAAGTCAGGAACCCATGGGAGTAAAGGATATCACGGGAGTTTAAGACCCCGCAGGGAGGTTATCCAGGGTAACATCAGGAACCCACGGGGACATTAAGGGACTCAGACTAATTGGCAACCATCGTTCACCTCGGAGGCCCGGGTACGGTATTAGAACACCGCGGGGATTAGTATGAGAGATCCGCAGGGAACTTGGGAACCAATCCGGATTCCCGAGTCTAGTGTTAGGACCCAGTGCTCCACAAGAGGAGTAGAGAGTAGATCAAGTACAACTCTAGAGTCTAGCACCTAACCGAACTAACCCCGATACATCCCGTCCAATTAAGAACCTGCTCGGCTCCATCCAAAGTAGAATCCAGCATTGGGGGAAAGGCAAATCGTCTCCTTTATTGCTATTGGAGTTTAGTAATCATTCATTCCCATATTTCCACATCAGGCTATAGAACATTATTAATGCAGTGAAAATGACCACCGCGCCACAATATTGTGGCGCGGTGGTCATGCTTCATGGTTAATGCTTTAACTCCAACATTACTGTCCTTACCTTCCCATGGTGTTATGATACCGTCCCGGGTTAATTCTTTGTAACATACCCGCGGGGATCTGATACCGTCCAGGGGTTGACTCTACCTAACCCACCCGCGATGTTCTCCTCTGGATTCCTACCCCACGGATCTATAATCCGCAGATCCAGTACCCCTGGATCCAGCCACACAGCTATCACACCACCCGGAGACCTACTCTCTTCGGAAGTTTTCCATACGCTTCCAGGTACACTCTTACTGTTGGATACCGTCCCGTCCAATTTTTGATACCGTCCTGGTTCTCATCCTTTCAGAGATAACCTACTGATGAACCCACATTATCGTCTGTGCTGAATCTTCCATTGGGCAAGGTGACTCTTCTTCTTTCATCCAACAGGTCTAGAGCCTTTGGTACTCTAACTCTGACAAAGTTAGCCTGGTGTTTCCTGATTCCGTTCCTTCAAGAACCGGAATGTTTCTTGCCTTTCCCCAATCATATACTTCAGCGTTCGTTTCACTATGAATGGCAGGTAGCTCTTAGACTTCTCTACCCTCTTACTTCACAAACATCTACTGTCCCCGTATATCCCCGAGTACGGTGTACCGGTACGGATCGTTTTCCCTAGCTCCAAGTCACTTCTACAATCCAGTGTATCCCCAGTATCCTGACATAAGGTGACAAACAACATTGAATCTATTTGTTAAACGAACCAAACTTACTCCTAATGTTTTGGTTTAACTAACGAGATCTCTTTGGACCTCTATCCTGGTAACTCACTTCTCTGACAATTATCACTAAGATACCCCGCTTGGTCGGATCAATACTGTCTTATGGTACTGCACATAGCTTTTTGCCACTAAGTGGGCAAAATTCACAAAGTATTTTTAATGGGCGGACACAAAGTCCTTAAATCACAAAAAATTGCCACATAGAAATCTATTAAAAACTATCACATAGTTGTACCCCACAAAGTTCCACGGCCGTGGATATTCATTAATACATGTTTCACATAGATTAACATGCATCACTTAGACTCGACCACATGATCCATTCACATAGATAAACTCAAGCAAAGTCCAAGGTGTGATGATTGAATTCTATGGCGCCTGTTTCATCCATCACATCTCTTTCTCCGCATACTCATCCCTATGTTACCACAGTAACTACTCCAAAATCAGTTTTCTCACTACTGGACAATCTTCTTGACGGTCCTACCGAGGATGCTCAACAAAAAAAAACCCAAGACATTACTATCATAGACCTCAATGTCTACTACTTGGTCCTTAGGATGCACTTATACAATCCATTTTCCAAACTATAGATTCAAATCTAACCACTAAGGTACCACTAAGATACACTAAGATACCACTAAGGAAATACCATACTCCTACATCCTCCTACGGTATTGTTCACTACTTCACATTCCATGGATTCGGTATGCATCCCTCGACGCTGGGGATTAGAGTAGAGCCCCCTGTTGCTCCTCTTCACCGAGCTTTTCCTTCCATCACAGGTAAAACCACTATATGTCCGCTACCATGCACTATCTTTTAGGCGACGTCCTCGCTCAAATCAGGTAACAACTCGTGGGTAGTTTCTCTCGACAATCCCTACTAGAAAGTTTCTTAGCTAATTGTAAGATTACAACTACTCTCCTAGTGCTAAGAATCGCATCTCATCTCCGAGGTGTTGGATTTCCACCATCGACAATCCCATGCTACCAGATCTTGGAACTATTAATTTCTCTCTCGGATCTAATTCCACATTTGGTCTTCTTACCTCATCGACACGAATACAGTCCTCTACTTTCTAATTCTCCCGATCCAGCATCATAACCGTTCCGAATCGTTCATACCCAGGTCAACAATTCCTAAAATTCTGCTACGTCCTTTCTGTCTAGGTCTCGCTCCAGTTGAACCTTAGCTCTGTCCACGTAGAGTTCCTCTGGGAATAATTCCTGATAGTTTCCCGACTTGAACTGCACTTGGTAGACTTGTCTAAAAATACCCTCTACCTTACTACCGCAGAGCTGAACTAATTTCTTTTGGACTGCAAATGCTCCAACCCAACCGATTTTACACAACGTTGGAATCCTCATCGGAGGTTTACGTAGCCAGACTTCTGTCCTTGGTTTATGTAATTCTAATACCTTACCGGAGATACTTCGTTGATAGATCTTCCCCCATACCGTTGGTGTCAATTGTACCAAAGGTAGAGCTTCTACGATCGGGGTCCTTAAGCTCCCGTCTCTCCTTCTCTGGTATTTTCGCTTCTTCCTTTCCCGAGCTTGTTGGATTTCTGGTAGTCGTTCAACCAAGAAACCGGATCCGAAATTCCGATCCTGTATGAAAACGCTTACTTCATTTTCCAATCCTTAGTCAACTCCATCGTTGGTCCTTTACCCGTCAGACTAACGAAGTATGCTACAATGTCTCCCATCCGATGCCTATAATACGGCGGTACCGCTTCCTCGGGTACCGCTTTCTTCAGGATAGTCCACAAGGTGTTCGGGTAGACTGTCGACAACACCACTAACATCGGTTCCAATGACAATGTCTCCTGACATGCTCCGTTCACTGTGAATGGTCCGACCAAAGCACATACTATGGGGTTGTAAGACTTGCTGGGTGGGTTCCAAACCCAGACCCTTTTACCTACTATTTTATCTAAGGGACCCAAAAATGGATGGATACAGACTACTGGGTTGATTCCTTTTTGTGGAGGGAACAACCGATCTACCACTTCCCTATGGCTCTCTTCGGTTACCTTGGCTCTAACGACTGAGTCCGCTGGGGTATCTTTAACGTCTTCCCTAAAGACGGAGGGGTTGGCTGTTCTACTTTGGCTCATAATCTACAATTTACTCGTTTTACACACGACAATTACCTTGCCACATTCAAATGACAAACAACCTAGTCACGGCCGTTATTATTTTAATAAATGAAAAATCCACAATAAGAAGAGGAAAGAACAGAAAGTTTAGATAAAGAAATGTTTTACTACACCTGGTTACCAGCGTCGATACCAGAGAGTTCTTCCACCGAGTACTTTTTAAACACCGCAGTACCACTTTGACTTTTAACACTGTCAAAAGTCAATTACATGACCTGGTTCCCGGTCAAAGCACCATTTGTGACGCGGTGGTCATTTTCACTGCGTTAATAATGTTCTATAGCCTGATGTGGGAATATGGGAATGAATGATTACTAAACTCCAATAGCAATAAAGGAGACGATTTGCCTTTCCCCCAATGCTGGATTCTACTTTGGATGGAGCCGAGCAGGTTCTTAATTGGACGGGATGTATCGGGGTTAGTTCGGTTAGGTGCTAGACTCTAGAGTTGTACTTGATCTACTCTCTACTCCTCTTGTGGAGCACTGGGTCCTAACACTAGACTCGGGAATCCGGATTGGTTCCCAAGTTCCCTGCGGATCTCTCATACTAATCCCCGCGGTGTTCTAATACCGTACCCGGGCCTCCGAGGTGAACGATGGTTGCCAATTAGCCTGAGTCCCTTAATGTCCCCGTGGGTTCCTGATGTTACTCTGGATAACCTCCCTGCGGGGTCTTAAACTCCCGTGGTATACTTTACTCCCGTGGGTTCCTGACTTCCCTGCGGGGTACGTACTATCCCGTGGTATCCCCTATCCCCCGGGTATCCTTTGGTACTACTATACCCCGGATCCCTCACTGCGGATCTCTAATACCGCGGGTTTCCAATACTGCGGGTCTTCAATACCACGGATCCCTAATACCGGGTCTCTGATACCACGGATCATTAATACCGGGTCTCTGATACTGTGGGTCTCCGCTATTTCGGATCTCTAATACCGGGTCTCTGATACCGCGGATCCCTAATACTAAGGGAAACCAACTATCCTAACTGGATCATGGGACGGATAATCCTGAATACTCTTACCCGAGCGATTCCTCTTAGACTACCCAGAACTCATGAGTTACCTCCTTCCAAAGTTGATAGGGTTGGGTTATGATGGATCTCTGACCGTCACCGAAGCCTCCGGAGCCATCAATCAAACCAATGAGGTCAATACTGTTGTCTCCGAGGCTACCGATGTACCGGCAGACCTGTGAACCCAGAGTGACTCCCGATGGATGATTCTCTCGCCTTAGATGTTAGTTTGCCACGCGGGACTTTACGTCGACCCTAAGCGGGGTATGTGATGCCGTAATTTTAACTTTTGAAAATGAAAAATGTGGAAACATTAGTGAAAAATTTCACGATTTTGGTTTTATTATGTTTTTCGGTGATTTCGGACGTTAGGTTGATAAGTTTTAAATTTTGTTTTCTGTCATTCTTCGATTTAAGATTTGACGATTTTGCTTATTTTCGTACAATTTAAAAAAATTCATAACTTTTTTCCTATCTACTTNTCGATTTAAGATTTGACGATTTTGCTTATTTTCGTACAATTTAAAAAAATTCATAACTTTTTTCCTATCTACTTGTAGTTTTTTCACTTTTGTCATTTTGGGGTCCCTCAAATTACTTTTATTTCAATGTTTCTTTACTTTCAACAATCTTAAATTTGACAAAGATGAGAAAAACTCCTAGNTCAAATTACTTTTATTTCAATGTTTCTTTACTTTCAACAATCTTAAATTTGACAAAGATGAGAAAAACTCCTAGATAATCCCCAATTCCCAGACATAACTATAAATTATTAGGTTTATAATTTTATATGGGTTTCCTTTCTTTTTTCAACTAGTTAATTGTGAACTGTACTTGTAAAAAAAATTGGTCGAAATCGAAGTGAAATATTTACTACGAATTTTCCCTTGCTAGCATAATCGAGTTTACAGAAATCTAAGAAAATTTTGTTATCAAAATTTTAAAATTTCTTGAATGAATAAATAAGGGGAGAGTTAGCGGAGCCCGGGAGAACAACTTTTTTGGAGTGGCGACACAAAATATTTTTAGGAACCGGCGCTTTAGCTGTGCCCAACAAAACAATAACTTGATAACCCAAAAAATATTTTGATAGTCTCAGCTGGAGCAGAGACCAAAGACAAATAATCTTGAGAACCCTAAGGTAATCCCAGACAAAAATGTTCTGGGAGCAAAGGGTTAAAGCAAAGCCCAAAGAAAGTTTTCTAGAAGGCCTAACGGAGCCCAATAATAAAAAATTTTGAGAGCGGAACCAAAAGCATAGACACCACCGTGGAAGTGATGGCTGAACCCTAGGAAAACGCCGATGTTAGTCTATGAGCTTGTCTATGAGCGTCGAGAGTTCAGCTGACTCAACACAAAAGTAGTATAAAATTTTTGCCCCACATAAAGAGCCATTCCGGTGTCACAAGCAGATTGTCCACTGTGCTTACAACACTGAATTTGTGTTGAATCTCACGATTCAGTAACGACAATTTTTTTAAAACAAAACAGTCAAACACTAAAATATAAATTACGTCAAGTAATTAAGGCAGAATTCTTCTTGAATTTTCAATCCCGAAGAGGTTTCTAAATAATGTTTGGCGGGTGACCATCTCTGCTCAAGTGCGAGGGAAAGTGTTTTGGAAAGAGTGAGCATAAGTTTTACCACTCAAGAGTACATTGCAAGTGGCAAGCCTTTATGTCCAAAACTTGAAATCGGACAAATGACATCATCTAATGTTGCCAATACAAAATATAATCCAATTTATTTCACTTCAAAGGGCTTGATGAAGAGGGGCTGTGGTTCAAAATAGTGTTCCGCATGGCTCTGGTTCATGAGCTGGCTCAATGGCTCTGGCTCTGGTTCTGGCTCGAGCTGGTTCACAAAAATTTCTGAGCCAGAGCCAGTGCATGGCTCTGGCTCATGTGGTAATTTTGAGCCAGAGCCATGGCTCATGAGCCAGCTCAACGAAACTTGTGAGCCATGGCTCAATGGTTCAACTTTTCCCCTAAATTCTTCCACTTTTTCTCTAATTTTTCATTTTTTTTTCTTCCAAATCATCACTTTTTTTATTTTTGAAATTTTTGGTCACTGAAAGTCAATTTGCCTTTAGCCATTTCATAATTATGATTTTTGTTGGCTTATTCTCACTAGGTCATTCTCACTTTTAGGAAAATGTGCATATTAACGGGGAAAAAAATTTTATGATGAGCCATGAGCCATGGCTCTGGCTCATGAGCCAGCTCAACAAAAGTACGGAGTCAGAGCCATGGCTCATGAGCTGGCTCACCGCTCGGGTGAGCCATGCGTCATGGCTCATTGAGCCAGTGGCTCTGGCTCACGCCAAAAGCTGAGCCATCGGCACACTAGTTCAAAAGTTTTTATTTAGTTTTGCTAAGAATGAAGTGGACGACTGAACTATCACTTTTAAAACCCACATCAACGGTAAATGGGAGGGAGTTGGCAGTGGTGTGTGGTGGATTTTTGCACAACTTGGAGCGGGAAGTCACGGGTTCGAATCTCACCATCTCCAAATAACTTTTTCTTCCCGCCAAATGACTTTCAACTATTCGAAATATGTTTTTTTTTTGTATGAGCATGTCATGCTCATACATTAGAAAAAGAAGGGAGATTTGGTTGGAGCATCTTCCGATACGTACAATCCTAACTTTTTGAAATCGTTAAATAACAGCCGAAATCAATACATAAAAATTTGTCATTTCTTTGAAATTAAAACAAAATTTACGTCAATGTCAACGGAAGAGTGCTCAAGTATTCAAATTTTCCGCCACCTGAATACCAGTAATATTGGTAGCAGAATGCAAAAATCGTGGCAACCAATTCAAATTGGTCTGATTATAAAGGAATTTACAAAATAATTATGAAGCATATACTAAAAATTGTTAGGTTACGAATGGGTCAATTTTTGAATGGATTTTCGGCGGAAATTGTCGCTCTCCGAGTATGCCCACCCACTCCACACTTTTCATTATCTTAGGGACAGAGCTGGTCATCCCGCTCTACACATTAATCGCAACTTACAATGGTCTTTCTCATTTCTCAACGGCGTCTTTCTCATTTACAGAAAAACTCTTCATTCCACCCTCAGAATTTGAGAATTTTAATACTCCTGTTTCAGTTTCTTTTCAAACAAATTTTTATACTGATTAAGTTTACTTTAGTAAACTTTTTTTCGTCTTCAATTTCTAATAGTCTTTATTTTACCGCTCTGCCACTTCACTTGGAAATATGCTAATGGGAGTTTAACAGATAAAAAATGGGATTCAATTACCAGTTTTCATTTTGTCAAAACTTCTCGGATCAATTAGAAGTTTATCAAGAGTGAGTAAAAACTGATTTTGAGATCATATTTTTGATGGTTTTCGTAAATATTC
This sequence comes from Holacanthella duospinosa, assembly GCA_002738285.1. Taxonomy (NCBI): domain Eukaryota; kingdom Metazoa; phylum Arthropoda; class Collembola; order Poduromorpha; family Neanuridae; genus Holacanthella; species Holacanthella duospinosa. The sequence goes on from NIPM01000562.1 coordinate 28,875, forward strand.
CAAAACTCAATTTTTATGAATATCTGAAATTTCACCACCCACCAAAGCTACGATCTAAATTATTAAATTTATTCTTTGTGTTGTGTGTAACTCTAGTAATCTAGAGTGGCTTGGTGCTTGTATGATGATGTGCCCAGCTATGGGATGGTGATAATTTTGAGTGTGAGTAGTGGTGTAAAACCCTTGACAAAATAAACGGAGGAAAGTTTTAGTAAAAAAAATTGACCAATTCGCCACCTAACAATGTGTAGCAGATAATATTACCGCTATTCGGATATCCAAAATATCAGTAGAAGCATACAAAATTTGCTTTAATTTTTTCAAAATGGTTTAGATGTAAAGTAGATTACAATTTAACAGTTATAGTTTTTCTGCTCCTTGGATATCGATAATATCGGTATCAAAAATTCAAATTTCTCTGTAATATTTTCAAATCCGTTTGGATGTAAACTAGATAACAAAATAAATATAGTCCTTATTTATTCTGTTGGGTTCACTCGTATTATATTAATTTCCCTACAAATCATTTTTGACTGCTTACCAAAATGTTAGTATCTCTCTACCGGTATTAGCGATATCCAAGTAGCGGGAATGCGTGCTACCACATACTAATTAATTTCATAATTTACTTTACATCTAAACAGATTCGAATAGATTAAAGAGGTTTTTTGTATTTTTCTAACAATATTTTCGATATCCAAGTAGCGGAAATACTAATTTCTAACTCAAGATTAATTCTCATTTTGAATTCTATTTATTATTTAAGTTGATAGTTAAACACAAAACAATTCTTTCATTCAAATTGATGTAAATTTTCTTTTAATAAAAAATAATTTAATATGTAAGTCTTATCTACTGACTTTGACTGTTATTTAGTGATTTGAAAAAGTTTAGATTAATGGTATCGGAGGATGTTTCCAAACACATCTCCTTCCTTTTTCTTATGAATGAACATGACATGCTCATAGTTGAAAGACATTTAGGAGAAGAACAAAGTTCCTTGTAGATGGTGAGACTCGAACCTGTGACTTGTCGCTCCAACTTGACCAAAACTACAACACCAACACCATTGCCCACTCCCTCCCACCTACATGCCCCATCGGTTTTACAAGTAATATTACAATTATCCAATTAAATTTAGTAAAAATAAATAAAAACTTTTCAGTTCCTTTGCCCCCCTTCATCATGCCCAATAGCAAGTAAAATATATTGGAATATGATTGTATTTGACAACATTTAGATGAACTGAATTAGATGAATTGAACATTTGTCCAATTCCTAAACTCGGACATAAAAACTTTCTCTTCAGCCAAAGAAACTGTGTAAAGAAATAAAGTGGGAGAACCCAGGTACCTTACTTCTGTAACTTACGGTAGTTATTATTATTAACTTGCCCAAGCTCGTTTTAAACAAAAAAAAAAAGAAGATTCATAACTTTTCTAACATAAAAAAAGTTATGATAACCCTGTATTCATAGGATTTTTGGTGTTGGTATTTGAGATAAGATTTCAAGTAACCAAAAAAAAAAGCCATCATAGTGCTAAAAAGTTTTCCACATTACTTGATACACACGCATTAGATTACATGTGAAGTTTTGTAAAAAAAAAAATTCCACATGTCAGTGGATAGCTAAAGAAGAAGAAATATTTTGGTGAAAGCGGAAGTGGGCTTACGCTGTACTTTCTCGAGAGGTTGAGTTTGGAGAGAAGCAGCTGCTTCAGTCTCCTTTCTCTTATATTCTCACTCACATCAAATCACTACATGCATTCAGTTCTCGACATCCATTTCGTTAACATAATTCTCATTTTCTATAATAACTCGAGAGTGTCGGAGTCTACTGAAGCCGAAAAAAAAAAAGCCTAAAGATAAAGTTGTTGGACTAGTCGGTGAAGTGTAAAGAGAGAACAAAAGGGTTGGTGTGAAGTCCGTCAGATGTGTCGGTGGTGGTTCATTATAATTCATGTAGTGGGGATGTCGTGTCGTGACTCTTGTCTGTGAATGGACAACTGGATCTTCAAATAAATTACACTTTCTAGGAATAACTCCAAAAGACAATAAGAACACTCCTTTTGTCATCCTCTCAGTTACTTTCCAAACTCATAAGAAGAAAGTTGAGTGGTTTGTGAGAGAATTGTAAAGAAAAAGAATAATAATTACTTTTAGAACAAAAAGAAAGAAAATCGTAAACACGGTGAATTGAACCAATAGAATTGAAACGATTTTCTACATCCGTTTCTTCTTAGTAAATACTTAACAAATAACTCCAATTTTTACAATCATCTTTTTGATTTTATTCAAATCTATCTACAATACTTCCGGAAAGGTACTTGTACACTTAACTTGATAAAATTTACTTAAATTACTATAAAATTACACTTTTTAAGTTTTAACAAAAATTATTGTTTGGTAGTAACCCTAGAATTTTTTAAATTTTTAACACATATGAGAAATTATATTAACATTCAATTTAGCATCAAATTTCCAATAGAAATCACTTATCATTTACCAATTTAATTCACTCTCTATCAACTTATATCGAAAATCTCAGTTTTAACAAGATTCACTATTCTACTCATGATATCATTTTTTCCATAAGTGAAACTTATATTTGAAACGTAATATTTCTATTCTGTTGTTTATAACTTATTTCTATTATGATTTAAAAAAAAAAGTATACAAATACACTATAATTAGCTTCCTACAGGAAACTGTTTATTATATGAGAACCAAAAATACGTCTTTTACAAATCACCACCTAACCTCCTACTGCACACTACCTGTATACCTGTATTTCAATTTTTTTTTTTCAATTTTTCACTCAAAAGTTATTGAACTTTTTTTTTTCTTTTTTTTATATATATAAAAATCAAAACTATAGTAGATATTTCATAACTACAAACAAACAGGATTAATTATCATATCTCAATAGCAAATCACATTCATTCCCTAGTAATTAACAAAATCATTAAAACTGTCTGCATGACTAATTTTCCTCAACCCTTTAATACACTTATTAAAACCACATCACATCTCAGATCCAACTAATCAAAAAAAAAAAATTCCAGGTCTCAAATTTTTTAAATTCTCTTTGAATTTCTATTTGAACGAACATTTTAACTTAATTTCAGAAGTGGGTGTAAATTTCATTTTAAGAACACGACGACGTCTGGGAAAGAAAATTAAGTTTGTTTTAAAGTATAGTTTGAAAAAAAAAATTTTTTTAATAATTTAAAAATTACATGTAGAAAATTGGTATACTGATCTCAAAAAAAAAAAGTAATTTAAATAATTTCATCTTATTCAAGTTTGTATTTGATACAAAAAAAAAATTTTTTTTTTAATTTTCGACATCTCATCCCTAAAAGTATGTTGTACTATGTATGATATGAGTTCATTTTTGAGTATAGGGTTAATGGATTTATTGAAGTGATGATGTAACAAGGAGTCCATAGGAACCGATAGAGATGAAAGAAAATTTTGAAGAGTCCTTATTGGTTGTCTTAAGAAATAGACTTAANTAATAATTTAAAAATTACATGTAGAAAATTGGTATACTGATCTCAAAAAAAAAGTAATTTAAATAATTTCATCTTATTCAAGTTTGTATTTGATACAAAAAAAAATTTTTTTTTTAAATTTTCGACATCTCATCCCTAAAAGTATGTTGTTACTATGTATGATATGAGTTCATTTTTGAGTATAGGGTTAATGGATTTATTGAAGTGATGATGTAACAAAGAGTCCATAGGAACCGATAGAGATGAAAGAAAATTTTGAAGAGTCCTTATTGGTTGTCTTAAGAAATAGACTTAAAATCTCACCTTAAAGACTATTAGAACAGAGTCCATTAGTCTATATTAAGGTACTTAAAATCCATCATCTTAAATACAATTAGATTCAAAAAGAAATCAAAATTACCACACTAAATGATCCTATCACTAAACATCATTTAGTCATTTCATCTTCTCAATTTACTTTCATATTCAATTTAACTATATAGAATCTCAACTAATGGGATTTTATCAAATCCCAAAGGTTCAGTTGTTACAGATATGTTTTTCAAAATTCAACTTTTTCATTAAACTTAATCAAATTCTTAATAAGAAAGAAGGACTATAGCCACGGTTGACCATTTAGCTGGACGAAAACATTTGTCCGGCTGACAAACTTAACTGTCCGGTCTGGATGATCTGGACGATCTGGACGATTTTTATCGAAAACGCCACAAATACATGGGCAGAAGTCAATTGTCTCAATTTTTCAAAGTTATTATACATTTTCCTAATCTTTTCCTTACCTCCTTACTTATAAATTCAAATTTAACTAGGTTATCCCAGTGAATATGGACGAAGTAATTTCCAGTATAGTTAGCTAATCTGAAAATAACAATTTAAAAGTATTTCGGAAACAGTTTGACATGGACCATAATGACCGTACATAATAATTTACTAAACGGAATAATAAATAATTTTTTGTTAGTATTTTAAATAGAATTTAAAAAAAATTTAATTTTTGTTATAGTTTTTGGAATCCGTTAGGCCGATAGACCCGAACACCAATTTCAAACATTTTAAGCGCAATCACATTGCCGCCTTTGTAATTCGACCGCAGTGAAATTGGGCATTGTGCTATGAAAACAAACTTAAGTTACTCTAATTTATTGAAGCTATACTCAATTATTTAATGAAAATTTTATCGTCCAGATCGTCCACTGGGCGCAATTTTTAATCGTCCAGATCGTCCGGACGACAACCAGATCGTCCAGATCGTCCGGACGACAACCAGATCGTCCAGATCATCCGGTCAATTTCGTCCGGCTGGTCCAACCCTGACTATAGCCATAATCATAATCATATGACCTTGTACTTTTTTTTTTTTTTCAAATCTTTACCATACGTTGGGATCTAATTTTAGTTTCTAACCAATAAGATGTATCTTAGATATCAATAACTCATAAAGTAATCCTATGATGATATTTGGAACTAACACTGAAATAGACTATATGTTATAACAACTTGTGAGACTAGAAATATTGTCAGTTTCATGAATAAATTATATTCCATCTCGTCTTAGCTTTTTGCAAAGTGACAATTAAATTTGAAATTTTCTAACAAAAAAATAAATAAATTCTTTATAGCCCTTAAGTGTGAATTTTGTCATGTGTATTTCTTTTTCTTCAAAGAGTTTGAATAAGTCTACTGAATAAGTCAAAATTTTTATAATAGTCTTCATTCAGTAGTTCATTAGATTGGAATATCTTGAGAAATCCATGAAATATGAAAAAGTAAAGTCTTTTTGAAGGAGAAAGAAGAAGTTGTTTTCATATTGTGTACGTAAGAACCAAAAGAACATCTGAAGTTTGCTCGTAGATATAGAAATGGATTTGTAAAATCTAAAAATACTTCCAAAGAAACATATTGCCATGCTTGAATTGTTCCATTTTTTTAAAATTGGAGAAAGATTATTACTTTTTATTTCATAACTACTGAATAGGTGTTTTTTTTTATGGAATTGATTCATCCAATTCTTTAATCTGTTCCACTGTAAGTTTGAAAAATATGAACGGAAATGANTAAAATTGGAGAAAGATTATTACTTTTTATTTCATAACTACTGAATAGCTGTTTTTTTTATGGAATTGATTCATCCAATTCTTTAATCTGTTCCACTGTAAGTTTGAAAAATATGAACGGAAATGAAATAAAGGAGAAAGTGAAAGTTAGATAAAAATACTTTGAGAAGAGTACTACTATAGGTGACTGTAATAAAAAAATTTTTTTTTGTTCAACTCTGGTAGACATGTTCTTGAATATATAATAAAACCATGAATAGTCTCAAAAGTTGAAAATAAGAGAAAAGAAGATACAAGGACGGAGTTGAAAAGAAAATATATTAGTTAGAAAGTAAAGATTTTGTGGGCTCAAGAAGTGTATTTTGTATAAATAAATATAAAGAGCAGAGAATATACAGTACGTCTCATCAAAATTTGTCTCCTTTTTCTTTACTTTCTTTAAAAAGTGACAACCTGGAGATCTAAAAGTAAAACTTTGAGTGAATCTTCAATAAAACTTTGGATCGAAAATAAATTAAAAATCGAGGAAATGGTCTGTGATTTCTCTACCAGTTATAAGTGTTGTGGGGTAAAATTTTATTTCCACAAATTTTTGAATTTGTGGCTGAAGTTTATAACATTTGACTCAAAATTTTTCAATCTTTGGATTAAAAAAGATTTGTTGGAACAAACTGTACAGAGATAGTAGATTTCTAAGAAAGAGTGNAGATTTGTTGGAACAAACTGTACAGAGATAGTAGATTTCTAAGAAAGAGTGAAAGCTTGCTTTCATCTTATCTAAATATATATATATGTATATATATTTATTTGTGACATACTGTATATTTGTTAAATTTTTGTCTGAGATAGTTGAGAAGCGGANCCACAAATTTTTGAATTTGTGGCTGAAGTTTATAACATTTGACTCAAAATTTTTCAATCTTTGGATTAAAAAAGATTTGTTGGAACAAACTGTACAGAGATAGTAGATTTCTAAGAAAGAGTGAAAGCTTGCTTTCATCTTATCTAAATATATAAATATATGTATATATATTTATTTGTGACATACTGTATATTTGTTAAATTTTTGTCTGAGATAGTTGAGAAGCGGAAATGCGTGATTGAAATTGTAGATTTGAGGTGAAAATAGTTGTCATGGAACCTCTGGTTCTTAATGTATTTTTTCATGAAAACTAAATAAATGAGTGAAAGATGAAAATGTACAGAGTAAGCAATAACCCGGGGTATTCATTTTCAAATCCCCCTACCGGGCCAATTAAACAGAACTGGATAATTAATGGGATTTTTTTTTCGGATTGAGAATTAAGGATTGAGGATTAAGGATTGATATTTTTGGAAATTTGAACTAGAATTGAAACTTTGTCATTGAAACTTGACTAATTGACTTTGTACCAGAGTTGAGATTAATCCGTGTACAGATGATTTAACCTATTTCATTGAGTTATCCGGGTTTGAGTTACACTCAATACAAGTGGGTGAAACTATCAGTTTTAATATCAATATTATTTTCTTTAAAGAATCTCTCATTTAAAATAAATGGTAGCTTCGATAGATCGACAGTTACACTCGCCTTGTCGATTAAACTTTGAAATAAAAGTTAGAAAATCATGGAAAAGTAAAGAGTGGAAGAGCAAATATTGTAAGTTTCATTTCCACAAGAAAGTGATGTTTGGTTAGCTCCAGCGAGTCTCTTTATTGCCCGAAAATAAAAATAATCGCATCAGGATTACTGGATTAACTAATCAAATAGGATTAAGAATTAGGATTAAATAATTGGATGTTACATTTTCGAATTAAGGATTATGATTAAATGCTTCAAATAATTTCGAACGGGTAGAGGATTAATGATTAATAATCCCTAAAGCCTAGTATCCTTGAGCTCATTTTTCCGGAAAAATGGATCAGATTAGAAAAATGTTGGAAAAATTGTCTTCGCGGTATCCACGATCAAATTTTTTCTGGAAAAATTTTGTCCCGTGACAAAAAACCACTTCTTTTTTTCCGAAAAATTTTAAATGTGCAGTACATTTATTTTTCCAGAAAAATGTAATCTAGAGTGGGAAAAAGCATCAATTTAAACTTCTTTGAACATTTTAAATTAAAACCTATTTTTTTCAAAAGAATTTCTTGGATACGACACAGAAAAAGAAAAAGAAATCTAGAAATATTTCTACCTTTTTTCTACTTTTTTTCTCGAAAAAGTTTTTCTGAGATAAAATTTTACTGGATAATTTTTGTCAATTGCTCAAGGATACTAGGCTTAATCCAGATTAATAATCCCTAATTCAGATTAATAATCTCTAATTCAGATTAATAATTTCTAATCCGGATTAATAATCTCTAATCCGGATTAATAATCCCTAATCAAGATTAATAATCCCTAATCCAAATAAATAATTTCTAGTTCGGATTAATAATCCCTAATCCGGATTAATAATCCCTAATCCGGATTAATAATCCCTAATCTTGATTAATAATCCTCAATCCCTAATCCGGGATTACCCACCTCTGCCAATTAGAGATATTGGAGGTTTATTAAAAATTAAACCCATCCATATACCATCAATAATTCCTCCTTGTATACCCTGACACGTCATCTTCAAACTTATTCATATTCTTAAAATAAAAAAAACGAACAACAATAATTACTACAAAACAACATTTCCCCAAATCCCTACCTCAATTTCTTAAATTTAACAAAAAAACTACTTAAATTCTTTACCAATTTCCTTCAAAACTTCAGTTAGGAATAGGATAACGGAAAAGAAAACCAAGAGGGAAGAGAAGTAGAGCAGAAGTTAATAAGATATTATGGAATGAAAAAGTTTCAACTTTACTTTATATTTAATGAGTATAAATTAATCATTTCTAATTCAGCTACTACTCAATTTCANGTATAAATTAATCATTTCTAATTCAGCTACTACTCAATTTCATAATGGTTTTTTAATTCATCAACATCCGTTCAAGCATTTTCTATCGTTGTGCACTTGAGCAACTTCGATGAACAATTATTTTATTTTATTTTTTTATAGTTACTTTTATCAAAATATTTTCTCTTTCTCTCTACCTTTTCTCTTCATTTCTACCTTCAAAAACAATAATTATTAACTTTCACTCATAGTCAGTTCCTCATCCTCTATTTCCGAATATTAACAAGCAAGGATTTGATAATTTTGAAAAAAAAAGTTTGAAATGTAATGAAATTCTATAATTTCTACAATATATTTTTCATTGGATGATAAAAATAATTTTGTCTATACTGCGTAGTAATGATAAACCTCAGCATAACCCTGAGAATGATGAGAAGGTTAGATGAGGTCAAATGACCNTCAGTTCCTCATCCTCTATTTCCGAATATTAACAAGCAAGGATTTGATAATTTTGAAAAAAAAAGTTTGAAATGTAATGAAATTCTATAATTTCTACAATATATTTTTCATTGGATGATAAAAATAATTTTGTCTATACTGCGTAGTAATGATAAACCTCATCATAACCCTGAGAATGATGAGAAGGTTAGATGAGGTCAAAAGACCTCTCTACCTCTGGTTTTTCTATTGATTAGTCAAATAGTCTATCTAAATAATAGACTTATAAGTAAATTTATGTATTTTTTTTTTCATAAAATTGAGTTTTAATTTAGAAATATCTAATTTTAGGAGTCTTTATGATGATGGTGATGAGAAAGTAGGTCTTAAGACTCAAAATGGATTATGTAATTAACAAAAACCTAATTATATTTAAGTTAACCACAAAAGTTCTATCATGGCTTCTCAAAATCAAGATTACCTCAGTGGAAAACATTTTGTGGTTTATTTATTACAAACATAAAAACTCGATGAGAGGAAAACCAGAAATGAAACGGTTTATTGGGATTGAGAGACTCTTAAAAGTTTGAAATGAAAAAAAAAAAAAAAAAAAATCAGTGAAACTATACTAATAAGAAATGTAAAAAGTAATAAAAGAGCATTTCTGAAAAGTTGAAAATTCAAAATATAAAATGGGATGAGACACAAGAAAATAATGATGAGTTGTTTATAATGATATTAAATACAACTAAACAAAAAGAAATATGATAAAAACAAAAGACTAGTAGATGCTGTTTTTTTTTAATGAATTAGATCAAATTTTCAATAATATTTTTAGGTCAGTGGTGACTTTATTGATTGATTTTGAATTCAAACAAAAAAGAATTCAAAAAAAAATATTTTTTTTTTTGTTTTTTTTTTTTGTTGAAAAGTTAAAATAAATGTTCAAAATCATCTGTTAGATGATACATGACTTAGATTATATGACTTAACAGAGATTATACATTAGATTTGTAAGGTAATTTTAAACTTTTGATCCTGATATAAAAATTTGAAGAAAATGAAAAAAAAAAATAAAAAAAATTTTTTTTTTTTTTTTGTAACAATATGATGCAAAGCCTGAGGGTACTGATAAATGATCAACATTTGTTTATTTAACTTTCAAAATCCTTAATGTCAAAAAGTAAAAAAAAAAAGCTGTATATATTCTTTGTTGGAAAGCCTTATGGATATGTTTGACAGTTTGGTGTATATATATTTTTTGTCTGTTGAATGTTGAACGAGTGGTCGTTTTGAGAAAATAAGAAGAAAAGTGTTCGTCAGTTGAATAAAAATGAGAGAAAGTGGAGAAAGTAGTGTATTAAATGAATGGTAAACTAAGAAATATGACTTTAGGTACTTCTTCTAACATCTTTCTTTTGTCTTTTGAGTCTTCTTCTTATTTTTTTTTTACAAAAACATAAGAAAAAAGAAAGGACATTACATTACTCCAATAGTAATGAATAATAAACCACATTCATTTATTCTAATGAGATTCATTTTTTAAAGTGACATGGACATATGTGAAAATCAGAGTATCCTATGTACTATACAATACTCTCTCTATCACCGTCATTCATGTCTAGTCGCAAGTAAAAAAAAATTGTTCCGAAAACTCTACTTATTTCAATTTCATATTTTTAGCCTTACCAAATACATAGTATCACAGTAGTTCCTAAAAATACAAATAACATAACCAAAAATAACATCAAAATATAGATTTAAAAAAAAATAATAAAAAAAAAATTAAAAAAAACTGGTGATTATTTTTACCAGAAAAAGCGTGAGAAAAAAAATTTTTTTTTTTGTTTTTTAGGAACAAAAAAAAAGTATATTTTTAGATAAGACTTTTGACCTATGTTGTCCTATAGTATATAATTACAAATTTAATACTGAAAGAAAGAAGAAAATTGAAAGAACACGTAAAGCTTTATCGATTTTTTTAGTAATTTAAAAGTAATTGAATTGTTAATATTTAAAAAAAAAAGAGTTCATTAGTTATACTCTCTTTAAATGTGAAACCACATGGCGTTTGGTAAAACTTAGAACATATGGAAGTGGTTAGCATGCGAGAGTAGTTGGTGGTGGGCCGGCTTTTCAAAAAAAAAAGAAGAAAACAACAACTTTTTTTTTCTTTTTTTCATTTTTTTTTTCATATTTTTTTTTTTTATTTTTTTTTTTCTTTTTTTTTTCATTTTTTTTTTTCATTTTTTTTTTATATTTTTTTCTTTTTGGATATGCGTATAGAGTGTCCGGGTTAAAAAATCAGTACAGAAATAGAGTAAAATCGAAATCAGGCCTTTGAATCCTTCTATTTTTTCTATATGTTTATACTTAAAGACTTTCACCATGTATAGAAATATTTGCTCTTTAGTGTATGTATTTCAAATTACATAGACTCAATTTATTTTCTAGATAGTGAGTTTTAGATGGGTAAAAGTGTATATAGATAACCCTGTACAAACGGTTTTTTTTTTCTAAAAAAAAACACTTTCATAAGATTTTTAGAGTCTGCCAAAAAAAAATAAATCATCTAAATATGAATTATTTGACAACTTTAGTATAGTATTAGTAATAATCTTATAGCATTTGAATGATGTATATACTTTTAGTACCTGAGAAGTTTACTAATAATTTTAGTATTATGACTACTCTGAAAAATAATAAAAAGTATAATAATAATAATTATTATTATTATTAATTATAATTAATTATTAATTAATTATAATTTAACACTAATGGTTTAAATATAATAGTTCTAGTATATTAAAAGCTGTAGAAAGACTTCAAACAGCTCTTNTACCTGAGAAGTTTACTAATAATTTTAGTATTATGACTACTCTGAAAAATAATAAAAAGTATAATAATAATAATAATTATTATTATTAATTAATTATAATTTAACACTAATGGTTTAAATATAATAGTTCTAGTATATTAAAAGCTGTAGAAAGACTTCAAACAGCTCTTTTTTTTTAATTTTTTTTGTAATGAAATTTGACAAACTGTTTATTAATTAGAAATTAATTAAAAATATAATAAAAAATATATTTTAGGAATCTAATCCATATCTATGGTCACACCCAAATGACACAGGTCATTGGGTGTGTTTCCATTGGTGATTGACCAATGAGAGGGTTAGATAATGTACTTTGAGGACCTTTTGTACTCCCACATCAAATCCATCTTCTAACCTCAATACTTTTATTCATTATGTCTACAACCACTCCATATGTATTAAAAAATAGGCCATCAATTAGGAAAACTTTGTCTAGAGTATTTATTTACAAAACAATTTTAATTTACTACAGTGCGTTCAAATAAGAAGACACAATTTTTGAGAAATGATTTTGCGAAAAAATCAAAAAAATTTTCTACAGTGTGTTGCATAAAACTAATCAAACTCCATTTTTTGGACGATTTAGCCCAAGTTTAATGTTTGAAACAATAATTTTTTTTTACAACAAATGGCAATTCCAATTAGAAATACATTGCAAAAAAAACAGAAATAAAAAATTCCATAAGATTCTCTAGAAATTGAGTAAAACTTAAAAAGAAAGTGGAGTAATTGTTGCAAAATTAATGTAGAACCAAAAATAAAAAAATCCTGAGCACTTTCACCACCAAAATTTCATCGAATATTTTAACACTAAAAGAAACAGTAATTTGTGGCAGGAATTTAGTTGGTAAAATTGCAAACCCTGACAACTATTACCAACTTAACGGGTGCAGCGGGAAAAAAGGGACTGACGTAAATTGAGAATTTACTATTACTAATCGCGNGGGACTGACGTAAATTGAGAATTTACTATTACTAATCGCGCGAATTTCATATTAGTAGTATTTTTTTTGGATTCAGCGGGATTTTGTATTGTGAAAAACGGGTTTCCTAATTTCCCTAGTAATACCACTGAGGAAATGACAGCATCACAACAAGAAGTTCTTAGAATTNGCGAATTTCATATTAGTAGTATTTTTTTTGGATTAAGCGGGATTTTGTATTGTGGAAAACGGGTTTCCTAATTGCCCTAGTAATACCACTGAGGAAATGACAGCATCACAACAAGAAGTTCTTAGAATTCGTTTCGGACGACTGATTGAATCCAACCCGGGTGTTACGAAATTGGAGGTTGTTAAACATTTTCAACTGGAAAATATTCGTAA
>NIPM01000562.1:42204-93240 GCA_002738285.1 Holacanthella duospinosa
CGCCTGTGCCGAAAATGGACCATACTCTATCAACCATTAGTGGAACCGTAAGGCAAATATTATGCTTTATCGAATGGAATTACATTCGGAATTTTATATTTGCAGGAACTTGATCAAAATATGAAATTTACATCAGTCCCTTTTTTTCCGCTGCACCCGTTAGTTCCCACCAAATACCTTTATTTCTTGACATTGAAATATTCGATGGAATTGTGTATTGGTGAAAGTTCTCAGAGTTTTTTTCATTTTTGGTTTTACAATACAGAATGTTTAATCTTTTTTTTCACCTTCTTTCTCTAATTTCATCGTAGCTCTTCCCACCCTATGCTGCTGCCAGCAAAAGAGTGTGAAAAAATAACCTCATGTTTTCTAGGGTGCAAAAAAAAATGTTAAACACCCTGTATATCAAACTTTATTTTTCAATGAGTTTTCAATAACACTTTTTCACACACTATGAGCTGCTCAAGTTACTGAAAATTGTTGCTACGAAAGTTGAGTTAACTTTTCTTAGGTTAAAATGAGTCGCAAGAGTCTATTTTGCTTGAGAGTTTTAAAAATTCTACTTTCAAATTTTCGCCTTCTTTTTTGAACAACAGATTGTATACAAAATGAAGATGGAAGGAAATATAAAATAATAGTCTCACTTGTACAAATTACTTTATCCATCTCACAAAATTTTAAAATTTTTAACTTCTATTATTATTACTTGAATCCTTGTGGTAAAATCATTCTGTACAAATCGTGTCTCTTCATTTCTTTCCTAATTCTTAAGAATTATTCAATCTACCTAATTTATAAGAAGAAAATAGTAATAGAAAGTGTTAAAGAAAATCAAGTCTTTAAGGGAATGTTATGCTTTCTCTTTTTTTTTCTCTTCCGTCATGAGAGAAAAGTTTCTACTTTCTTTATAGACAAAAGCCAATCACGCTCATTCTTGTAACTCGGTAGAGAAAATTTAATCAAAAGAAATACATAAATGTAGAAAAGCTTTCACACTTGTGTCTTTTTTTCAAGAGTAGTGGTAAAAGTGTTGAGAATCTTGTCTATATTATCATATAAGTTCCTATGACGTCCAATCCTAAATATAAAGACAAGTGTCTCTGCCATTGTAAATTATTATTATTATCAAAGTCTTCCAGATGTTTTTTTTATCACGCAAGCGCTTTTTTATTTCTCAACCAAATTTTAAGTCATATTCAGCTAAATCATGAAGACAATGAGGTCAGGGNCGCAAGCGCTTTTTTATTTCTCAACCAAATTTTAAGTCATATTCAGCTAAATCATGAAGACAATGAGGTCAGGGATATTTTAAAACATATAAAATTATAACATTACTAGGTAAAGAATATTAGATGTCAATCTCCAATCATTCGATTCGTTTCGATGAAAATTCTACGATTTTCGATGAAAATTCTACAAAATTTCGATGAAAATAAGTCTCAGAATTAATATGGATCATTTGAGTTAGAGTCTAATTTGAAAAAAAAAAAAAAGTACAATTGAAAAAAATTTGAAAAGTCTTCTTTTTTATATCTCATTTAGGGATATAGTCAAGGGATTTTAATACTTTCTCAGAGTTATACAGTGTGATTCAAAAAAAAAATTTTTTCGGGTATAACCAACTAGCTATAAAGAATAGAAACTTGGAAGAGGTGGAGAAGAAGGCGTTCCTTTATTTAAAAAAAAATCAACCATTTTACTCTATTATTTTTTTTTTGTTAAACCATGGAAACATATAGATTAGTTTGCTGAGTATAAAGTACAATAAATAAGTTTCTATTTTATAAAATTGGAGTAGTGGAAATGTTGGTAGCATAAGTGTTTAGTTTTAGTTTATATCGATTATAAAAATCCTATTGTTAGAAATGAATCGGTTAAATTATTTCATTATTGGAAGTGATTTATGGATCTGGGAGTTTTTCGTAACGATTATAGACTTTGAAGAAAAAACTCATCAAGCTTCCAAATCCAGAATGGGTGGGGAAGAAAAAAAAAATTGGGAAAGTGAATTCTATTCTTACTTATTTGTTTGTCACTTGTTTACTCTCAGACTTTTGAAACTGGATGCCATTTGGATAAAGTCTTCTTTAAGGTTGATTACATTCACGAAGAGCCCCTCTCCACACCCCCACCCCTGCCTTAGCCCAAGTCATCTCAACTCCCACCACCAAAAGTATCAACAACTTTCCACAATCATTACAAATAATTAATCACAATCTTATCAACTAATCTATGTCAAATGACCTAGGAAGCTCTTCATGACATCTTAACACGGCTCAATGAATCTTTGACCTATTATTTGCCTATAATAAATGTCTTTCTCTATTGGGAAGACATATTTAAGAAACCATACTTTTTCAAAGTAGGCAGGAAGACAAGTTTTTTAGATTTGCGAATAAGTAGGGAAATTTTTCCAAGGAAGGCAAATTTTTATAAGGAAGGCAAAAAGGCAAATTTTTTTAAAGGAGTGGAAGAAAGCAAAAAGGCAAATTTTTTTTTAAAGGAGTGGAGAAAGGCAAAAATGCAAATTTTCTTAAAATAGTGGAGGAAAGTAAAAAGGCAAATTTTCTTAAAGGAATGGAGGAAGACAATAAGGCAAATATTCTTAAAGAAGTGGAGGAAGGCAAATATTTTTAAAAGAGTGGAGGAAGGCAAAAAAGCAAATATTTTTAAAGGAGTGGAGAAAGGCAAAAAGGCAAATATTCTTAAAGAAATGGAGGAAGGTAAAAAGTCAAATTTTCTTGAAGAAGTGGAGGAAGGCAAAAAGGCAAATTTTTTTAAAAGAGTGGAGAAAGGCAAAAAGGCAAATTTTTTTAAAAGAGTGGAGAAAGGCAAAAAGGCAAATTTTCTCAAGAGTGGAAAAAGGCAAAAAGGCAATTTTTTTCAAATGAGTAGAGGAAGACAAAAAGACAAATTTTCTTAAATGAGTGGAGAAAGGCTGGTTTCTCGAGTGGTTTTAAATTAAAACTTAAACTTCAAGGTAGCACATTGCATTATGTTGGAGATAAAATTAGGTTACTGTATGTGAATATTTTCGTTAAAGAAAACAAATTATTAAGGTTTATAATAAGGTTTAGATAAGGTTGAGAAAGTTTGAATTTTATTTAAAAAAAAATATTTAATTTTTTTTGAAGCAGTGAACTGTAGGTTAGTAGAATTTGAACATAAATCGGAATCATATTATTTCGAAAGCCGATTTGTGTCATCTCACGGGGGCTTATGGAAAGATACTTTTGACTTTTGAACAGGTTACATTATAAAGAAAATTGAATGAGTTTTTCAATAAGTTTGAAGCATCTTGTAAAGGACATTATGTCTGGTGATACTTTCATGGAAATTGATAAAAAGTTCAACATTTACTTTTCCAGAACTTGAGAAATGGCTACAGGATTCCGTTTGGAATGAAAAAGTTTTATATTTCTTTTTTAAATAATTTTACCAGGTTAGTTCTGATATTTTTTGTCACCGTCAAAGCAGCAGGGATAGTAATATTGACAAAATCAATATAAAAAAAAACAAGTCATAAAATAATTAATAATCTTCCTTCTACTATTAAGATCACATTTTGTTATAAAATTTATCATAAACGGCTAATAATAATTTCATCGTTAAGTCTATATGATTGAAAATTTGAAAATATTCTTAACTTTTTTATGAAAGAAAGGAAGAGAAAGAGGTTTTTATGAATTTTTAAATACCCAAACTGTTCCCGAAAGCCGTTTTATAACAACCAGTTAGAATAATTTAGAAATGAGTTATTATTTTTGTGTATTCCAGGTTAATTTAAATAATTTACACTTTTGTATATATTCTATTTCTTCAAGGTGAACCAAGTCTCAAATTTTGAAACCATTGGACTAAAAAATTCATTTGGATTCATGAAACGGAAGTGTATTAATGAGAATCATGACGGCTACTCTGAGTAGTGATGAAGTGGAGAAATGGTTAGATCAAAATTCTAATTTCTTTCGGGATTATTTTCTTAAAAAAGTAAGCTGAGTATGATGGGTTTTTAGAGTCTTAACCTCAAATCTTCTGTTTCTGATTGGTTAAAATTGGTATTGATTTTAGGGTGATCTTCTATTGGTGAACACTTGGCTTACTGATCATGGATTTCTTGTGATTCGTGAAAGTAACAATATCATTCCGATTTTGAGATCTCCTGATTTCCTGGGACCAAATACTTCACTAAATCCTGGAGATTATAGGCTTACTGCTTCCCAATCATCTTCAAGACGAGCATCAGGAACTTCCATGGGATCCGGTACAGTTTCTCCTCTTTCTCCCAGTGACAGGATTAACGACTTCCCAAGTCCACTTGATGAAGACTCGATAGGTAAAATAAAAAAAAGTAAAAAGAAAGATGTACCGGAAGTTTTATACTTCGGAGTATACATATTACATCTTATGTTTCCTCCACTTTCCTTACAACTTTTTTCTGTCCTTGTGTTAATGAGTTTCCGCAATTTGTAGAAAAAACTATGAAAGTATCATATTGCTTCCAACCTTGAGTGCACCTACATTTTCTTTGACGTCATTCAACTTTTTCTTATCTTTTTTTCCTGTCCTCGAGATGAAAAATAAATCTTAACTAACTTGAGCTAATGAAAGGTGTATGAAATTGTAGTATGATGATGGATAGTGTGTATCCATTGATTTAATTGAACAAAATAAATCATGAAAAAAAAATCTCAAAATATCGTTCTCCGAAGATACGGCGCACGAAGATACGGTGCACGAAAATAAGGTGCGGAAAATACGGCATCGAAATTACGGTGCCGAAGATGCGGGGCCGAAGATACGATGCCGAAATAACGGCACCAAAAATATGGTGCATGGAAAATACGACGCAAGGTAAATAAGGCACTTGGAAAATACGGCGCCTAGAAAATACGGCGCTTGGAAAATACAGCGCCTAGAAAACTAATATGTTGTCGCTGATCACGAATATACAAAAATATTTCACCGGAAATGTATAGAAAAAAAGTTACGAATTTTTGAAATGTCAAAAAGTTTTTTCCTTGCTTATCTACCGGATGAGTTGANCGGCGCCTAGAAAATACGGCGCTTGGAAAATACAGCGCCTAGAAAACTAATATGTTGTCGCTGATCACGAATATGCAAAAATATTTTACCGGAAATGTATAGAAAAAAAGTTACGAATTTTTGAAATGTCAAAAAGTTGAGAGTTTTTTCCTTGCTTATCTACCGGATGAGTTGATGTTATATGTTATATGTTATATGTTATATGTTATATGTTATATGTTATATGTTATATGTTATATGTTATATGTTATATGTTATATGTATATATATATATCATTCAAAAACGAATCAAAAACGTTTAGCATAATGTTTTTTATGATTGCGCAAGCAACAAGCATGTTATCTTCCCCCCGCGGACTGGGTCGGAAGGACCCGGGACGCCATAACCCTCGCGACATAGTTCGTGAGGAATGCAATCAATACTGCTTTTGTGTGTTTTTTATATTAGCTCGAGATCTGTATCATCCATGTTTCATGCGCCGTATTTTTCAGGTCCCGTATTTGCCAGTTGCCGAATTTTTCAGGTGCTGTATTTTTTATGCGCCGTATTTTCCAGACGCCGTAATTTCCAGGCGCCGTAATTTCCANGCCGAATTTTTCAGGTGCTGTATTTTTTATGCGCCGTATTTTCCAGACGCCGTAATTTCCAGGCGCCGTAATTTCGGTGCCGTATTTTTGNGGTCCCGTATTTGCCAGTTGCCGAATTTTTCAGGTGCTGTATTTTTTATGCGCCGTATTTTCCAGACGCCGTAATTTCCAGGCGCCGTAATTTCCAGGCGCCGTAATTTCGGCACCGTATTTTCGTGCGCCGTAATTTCCTCCGCTATATTTTCATAGAACCTCAAAATATAGTACTGGAAGGGTTTTGAGAGATGAAAATATGGGCTTGAAGGGATGATAATCTTTCTTTGATTTTGATTCTCATTCTAGGATCTGCTTCCCATCGTCGATCAAATTCAAAACGATGTTTACGAAATGATTTTGCTCGTGCAAAAAGTCGTAGTGTTTTTCAAACTCAAGATGGATCAAGTAGTCCTAGCTCACCAGGATTTTTACCAAATAGCGCCTCCAGAAGGTCGAGTTTGAAAGAAATGAGAAAATACACTTCACTTCCGCCGAATTCGATTAATATTCTTTCACTTCTTATTGAGTCGAAGGTAAGCAATGTAATCATTATGAAAAGAAAGAAAAAAAAATTCTATTTTACATCTAACCTACTTAGGTAGTCTTTTGTGGAAAGTAAAATTCCATGAATTAATTTTTTTTTGTAGAGTTGGTAACTATTGAATCCAGCAGTAGTCAAGCCTCTTCGTTCCGTTTTTTCCTTCTAAATTTTTCTTATATTTTTTTCTTGAGCAAACTTAATGAAAAGTTGCTATCATCGAACTTATTACACGCTCCTTTCAACCAAAACAACCAATCCGATTTCCATAATTCTTCTATTCATTTTCCAATATATATACTAACAAAATGAGGTTGTGTAATTATTTGGTGACAGAAGATGTGTAGATACAAAAGAAGTATAATTTTGGATAGGTAGACTCTAGGGGGGAATTATAAAAGAGAAAAAAGAAAAGAAATATATGAAATATATATATTTGCTTCATTTTCTCCACTTTTTTTATTATTTTTTTTTCTAGGTAAAACTACCCAGATACGCTTCCAAAAATTTGGAAATCAAGCGTGAGCTTCGAAACCTTGATGAGCGAGCATTTTTTCTCGACGCTGTGAAGGATATAGCCAATGACCTTAATTTAAAGAGCTTAACAAAAAAAATTACAGAGAACTTGACTGTTTTGTTGGATGCTGAAGCTGCTTCACTCTTTCTCGTTGAAGGTCCCAAAGGAAAACAAACTCTCGTTTCAAAGGTAAGCAGTTATGCAAATTTTACTCACTCTCAGTTTCTAGAAACTATAAACCTTTTTTTTTTAAAGTGAAATGAGAGCTTTTCAAATCTTTCCAGTTAATTATCAATGGAGTATTTTCGTACTCTAATGTACAGGGAGTACAGTTTTTCTTTTTAGATCCAAAAAAAGCTGGACTTCCTGTATGTTGCGGAAGAGGTAGTAACTATAACCAAAGTTTGAAAAAATTGGATTTTTATATAAAAATCAAAAAAATCGGATTTTTTTGATTTTTATATAAAAATCAAAAAAATCGGATTTTTTTGATTTTTTTGATTTTTTTTTTGATTTTTTTGATTTTTTTGATTTTTTTGATTTTTTTTTGATTTTTTTTAATTTTTTGATTTTTTTTTGATTTTTTTGAATTTTTAGATTTTTTTGATTTTTTTGATTATTTTGATTTTTTTGATTTTTTTAAATTTTTTTGATTTTTATATTTCGATTGTCAAAAATCAAAAATATGATGTCAAAAAACACATTGAAAAAAAAATTGTTTTTTTATAAACTACAGATTACAAGGTTTTCTGAAAAAATTTCTTACAGTCCAACCAGTGTTTTTGGGACGACTGGAAGTTACTTTTGACCCATGCTATTTGCTGGAAAAACGGGTGCTCCAAAAATTATTGTCAGTAAGACTCCTTAAAGCAAATTTTTAGATGATACTGTTTACATGTTTCAGAAAGATTATGCGAAAGCAGAGGAGAATTTTTTTAATCAAGTCTCTGCGACATCTAAAAAAAAAGTTAGGATTTTTTGAAAATTGTAATTTCGGAACATTCGTTTGGGACACCTAACTTCTCATGTACATTTTCCCAAAAGAATGTTCCGAAATTACAATTTTCAAAAAATCGTAACTTTTTTTCTAGACGTCACAGAGACTTAATTAAAAAAATTCTCCTCTCTACTTTCGCATAACCTTTCTGAAACATGCAAACACTATCATCTAAAAAAAATTGCTTTAAGGAGTCTTACTGACAATAATTTTTGTAGCACCCCTTTCTCCAGCAAATAGCACGGGTCAAAAGTAACTTCCAGTCATCTCAAAAACACTGGTTGGACTGTAGAATTCAAAATTTACAAGTGTTAATGGCTAAAAATAAAAATCCAAAAAAATCATTGATTTTTATTCTTCGATTTAAATCCAATTTAAATCCGACTTCGAACTCTTACTTATAACTATTTCCTTAATTATTATAGCAGTGAAAGCAAACAAAAAAAAAANTAAATCCGACTTCGAACTCTTACTTATAACTATTTCCTTAATTATTATAGCAGTGAAAGCAAACAAAAAAAAATTTTTTTTAATTAATTTTTTGGTTTTTAAATTTAAAAATCATTCTGTAAATTTTAAAATTAGTAAAAGAGTGGATATATTTTCAGGTATTTGATGTACCATGTGGTGCAAATATCTTACCATCTCAATCAAACAACAATGCTGTACAGATCCCTTGGGGGAAAGGTATCTTAGGTTATGTGGCTGAGACNTTACCATCTCAATCAAACAACAATGCTGTACAGATCCCTTGGGGGAAAGGTATCTTAGGTTATGTGGCTGAGACAAGTGAAAGTGTTAATTTACAAGTTGCCTACGAGGTATGTTCGTTGTTTCTTTGTATTTCATCTTTACTAAATTTTCTGCCTAACTTTAACAACAAAGTTAGAAGAAAAAAAATAGTGAAAAAAAATAATCAGAGTTTGAAATTCGACTAAAGAAATATTACTTTTTTTTATTTTATTTTTTGGTTTGTAACGTAACCCACTGCTGAGTCAATGGTTATAAGAAAACCCACTGGGTTGGAAACAATTTTCTTCACTCCAGATGTGTAGAATAAAATGAAGGATTCAATTACTTTATTTTTCTAACCTCTCAACTTGGTTTGACCGAGAAAAAAAAATAAAAAGTAAAAAACGAAAATCATTGGTAAAGTTTCTCTGAGGAAAGTAGTAAAAAAGCCCTGTATACACCTGATAACGAAAAACGGAAGACGGGAGTCGTTCGTCAAACAGAGTGGATGGAAACTATATTATGTTGGTTTTCCAATTTGATGGATTTGGTTGTAAAGTATGTTGAAGATACAATATTACTTGGTTTAGGATCCACGATACAACGATGGTGTTGATCGTATTCTCAATCAACATACGGATTCTCTCCTCTGTATGGCTGTAAGGAGTGCTGCGGGTGAAGAAGTTATCGCCGTGGCTCAAGTTGTCAACAAAAATCCATGTATTGACTATGGGTGCTTCAATCGTGAGGATGAAAAGGTGAGAACTACACTAATCAACAATTATTATTAACCCTCACTATCCCAGATATTTCTGGAAAATTGGAGTTTGGTTGAAGAATAGTCGAACAATCGGGGATTATATGATGCCCAAAAATTATTGTAAACAATGATCGGGGATTAATTGGTCTTTACATAATCCTTATTATTGAGGTGTGGAAATTCTTGCGTTCCACGAAGATACGGCGCACAAAAATACGGTGCAGAAAATATGGTGCCGAAATTACGGTGCCGAAGATACGGTGCCGAAATTACGGTATCGAAAATACACCGANGTGCAGAAAATATGGTGCCGAAATTACGGTGCCGAAGATACGGTGCCGAAATTACGGTATCGAAAATACACCGCTTAGAAAATACGGCGCTTAGAAAATACGAGTAAAAATTTACTTTGCGGCACCAACTCCGATTTGGACGAAAATTTTTTGTAGACTAATAAGAGGTCGCTAATCACGAATATGCAAAAATATTTCACCGCAAATNGTGCAGAAAATATGGTGCCGAAATTACGGTGCCGAAGATACGGTGCCGAAATTACGGTATCGAAAATACACCGATTAGAAAATACGGCGCTTAGAAAATACGAGTAAAATTTACTTTGCGGCACCAACTCCAATTTGGACGAAAATTTTTTGTAGACTAATAAGAGGTCGCTAATCACGAATATGCAAAAATATTTCACCGCAAATGTATAGAAAAAAGTTACGAATTTTTGAAATGTCAAAAAGTTGAAAGCTTTTTCCTTGCCTATCTACCGGATGAGTTGATGTTATATGTTACATGTGTATATATATCAATCAAAAATGTAGCAAAAACGTTTTAGCATAATGTTTTTCGTGATTGCGCAAGCAACGAGTATGTTATCTTCTCCCCGCGGATCGGGTTCAAAGGACCCGGGACGCCATAATCCTCGCGACATAGTGAGGAATACAATAACATAGCAATAAACGTTGTGTGTTTTTCATGTTAGCTCGAGATCTATATGATCCATGTTTCGTGCGCCGTAATTTAATCTAACCAAATTATCTGCCCAAATTACAAAAGAATTTGAATACGTGTAATAANAACCAAATTATCTGCCCAAATTACAAAAGAATTTGAATACGTGTAATAATCTTGGTCAGCTATTTAGTAAAAATTCAGTGAAGTACACACTACACATGGTATTCTATTGTTGGTTATACAATAGTACCAAATTTTACCTCTACTTGAANTCAGTGAAGTACACACTACACATGGTATTCTATTGTTGGTTATACAATAGTACCAAATTTTACCTCTACTTGAATATCAATAATGTATGTATCATAAACGCAAAGTTTGTGGTAATCAATAATTGAAACCGGTTTGCATGTAAGATAAATTACAAAATCACAATGAAACATGTGTTACCTGCTAGAACAATATTTTAGCTACTCGAATGTCGACAATATCGTTAGTAAAAAATAAAAACAGTTACACATGTGATAATAGAAAATACTTCCGGTACACGAGTATCGGTAAAATCGGTAGTAAAACAGAAAATTAGCTGTAATAATATCGCTGGTAACTCCAAAATTCGATGTAATCAATTCAAAGCTATATTGATGGAAAGTAAATTGCAAAATAGTAATTAAACATTATGATAGCACATGCTTCTGTTTCAATTGATCCAATAAGAGCAAAATTTTCAATTTTCAATTCCTAATTTCTTAATTTAAATTACAATATTTTCNAATTCCTAATTTCTTAATTTAAATTACAATATTTTCAATTTTCAAACCCGGCCGGGATTAATATTATGAATTATCATTTTACAAATCCTACAATGTTATCATAATTTTTAAAATATTCTATGTCATAACCTGAGGATTTACACTCAAAAATTTATTCATATTATGTAAAAAAAAAACAATTTTTTTTTTAATTTGATAAAAGGTAATGCAGAATAAGATAGGGTTGAGTTAAAAATATGAATATTTGTGGTAGANCAATTTTCAAACCCGGCCGGGATTAATATTATGAATTATCATTTTACAAATCCTACAATGTTATCATAATTTTAAAATATTCTATGTCATAACCTGAGGATTTACACTCAAAAATTTATTCATATTATGTAGAAAAAAAAACAATTTTTTTTTAATTTGATAAAAGGTAATGCAGAATAAGATAGGGTTGAGTTAAAAATATGAATATTTGTGGTAGACTAAATATTATTCTGAGGTATACGACGACATATGGTTGAATAACAACCTAACAAAGATGAAAATTTGAGTTTATGACATATAAAAGAGATATTAAAACTATGGGAAATAATTGTAAATTTTCTATTTACTTTTGTCTTATTATATCTACTATATAAAATATTGTAGTAGGTAATACCGTTGGGAAATTGTTAGAAACTGTGTAGGTAAACTTTTATTTAAATTCAGTGATGACGAATGTTTGGAATGAAAATTAAACTTTTTCTAGCTAGATGATTAAGATTTTCCAGATGATGAGACTGTAGTGATGTTGTTTTCGAGAAGAATAATGAAGTGTGTAGTTTAGGTATCGGTGGCTTGGTCCTAACTCTAAATAATATCTCACCATGAGACATAACTAGTGTTCCGCATGGCTCTGGCTCAATGGCTCTGGCTCGAGCTGGCTCACAAAAATTTCTGAGCCAGAGCCAGTGCATGGCTCTGGCTCATGTAGTAATTTTGAGTCAGAGCCATGGCTCATGAGCCAGCTCAACGAAACTTGTGAGCCATGGCTCAATGCTCAACTTTTCCCCTAAATTCTTCCACTTTTCCCCTAATTTTTCATTTTTTTTCTTTCAAATCATTACTTTTTTTTTAATTTTCGGAATTTTTGGTCACTGAAAGTCAATTTGCCTTTAGCCAGTTCATAATTATGATTTTTGTTGGCTTATTCTCACTAGGTCATTCTCACTTTTAGCAAAATGTGCATATTAACGGGAAATTTTTTTTTTTATGTCGAGTCATGGCTCTGGCTCATGAGCCAGCTCAACAAAAGTGCGGAGCCAGAGCCATGGCTCATGAGCTGGCTCACCGCTGGGGTGAGCCATGAGCCAGTGGCTCTGGCTCACGCCAAAAGCTAAGCCATGCAGAACACTAGACACAACATAAGTTTCAAATTTAAGAGTTACAGTTGTTGAGTTTCATTTGGATGGTTGAACATAATTTGACATCTCTTCAGTATTTCCTTGTAAACAAAGTATTGGACTTGGTAGTAACCCTTGAGGTTACCAATTCATCCAAGAGATCATATAAACCCATAATTTCTTTATCCTCAAGCTATGAAGACTAATTAAAGGACTTTTAGTTTTGGATTTCATATTTAGAATTAAAACTATCCCAACTATCTCAACCACTATGATTAAAGTTGAGAAAAGTTTGGAAATTTAACCCTCCGGCTTCTGTTTTCAAGTGACTAGTGTCTACCACAAAAAGAAATATACTATACACTCAAAATAACCTCTAGCTTTTATTGTCTAAAAACTTTTAACATCAATGATTAAATTACCGCGTTGAGAGACTCTAGCTTCTAGCATTAAAATTAACAAACGTTTAGCATTTCTGTAAAAAAATAAATAAATTAACAATAACGAATTAAGATCCCAATTTCAATAATGCTAAGAATTAATATTGAAAATTAATATTGAAAATTAAAAACAAAAATTGTGAACAAAAAAATGATGTATCTAATTTCGCTGACATAAAACTTATTATAATGATTGAAAAGACTGTTATTATTACTAATAGACTAATTTAAAAGAGTAAATAGTCATTTTTAAATTCCATTTTAAGCCAATTTGACTCTCAAATCAATATCTCAAGGAAACCTGTTGACAAATTATACAAATTATACAAATTATTACAGAATTTATAATCTGTTATTTATACCAGTCCATATAGAGTAACTTATTTAAATTGGTTTAGAGTTAACTTATTGTAAAGTAGTGCTTATGTGTTTTTAAATTTTCAAATTTAAGTTTTAAAATTTTTTGTCACAGATGTGAGTGTAATGAGTGTTAAAAGTTTTAACTTAAAACTTAAAATTTATTAAAATATGGGTTGAGTGATTAATATTGTGGTTGTAATTGTAGGTATAGTAAGAAAGGGTCATAAGAGCATGATGGTAATGAAATGTGTTGACAAGAGAAAAATATGGTGAAAATATTAGAATTGTTGAAAATTTATGAAATTGAAGGTGAAAGTAGTGTGTATTTGATAAAATCTCATTAGTTTTGAAAGGAGTAATCACATTTTCATTTTCTCTACTATAAATTCTCTAAATAATATCATCAAATTGAAAACCATTTCTATTTCTACAATATGAGTCTCCAAAAACTCATATTCAACAATATGTTTTCACTTCATGATTATTACCCACAAGAATTCTAGACTAAAGTTCTTGACGTCAGTCGTAAAACGTAATTTGTATAGCTATACAATTCATTAATTCATGCAGAAAATTTCAAATTATAAACCTATCTCTCTGAATTTTTTCTTATAATTTGAGCTTTTGTCTAATACAAAACCTTTTGTTTGAATTTAGTTATTGGAAACATATTTACAATTTGTTGGGATAGCTATAACAAATGCTCAGATAATGGAAGCTACCAGACGTGAATATGAGCGGAACAGGGTAAGTAATCAATCTTCAATTTTATATATTGTTTATAAAAATCTTAAGATTATCTTAAGAAAAATTTTAAGATTTATCTTAAACTTTTTTTTTTTTTTAGATTTTCCAACAAAAATAGTTTAATGATTTTGTATTAGTACACTTCTATTAATTTGATTGATGTGTTGACAAATATTCACCCATTTAAAAAAATTTTGTGATATCAAAGGGTTAATATTTTGAAAATCATTTTGAAATGACTTGATATTTAATAGCTAGTGACTAATTAAACTGGTAAAATGTTGTCTAAAAATTTATATAATAATAATAATAATACTTTTTTTTTGGTTTTATTTGTTTTAGAATCTTCTGGAAGTGGTACACGATTTATTTGAAGAGCAAACGTCATTGGAAAAAGTTATTCTCAAGATCATGCAACGAGCTCAAAGGCTTCTAAAGTGTGAAAAAGCCGCAGTTTTACTATTGGATGAAAATTCTGGTCAGGTATAAAAATAAAAATGCCTTGAATTAATCAGAAATACACATCTATCAGACTTCACTCTTGTTGTTTCATGTGAAAAATACAAATTTTTTAATTTGTATTCTCATAGTTTGTTAGTTTATCTGACTTAAAAGTTACTAAAAAAATATAAATCTGCTCAAACTATACCAAATTATGCCTGATCCAAACTTGCCTTTCTCCTATCGTGCTCTTAGGGAAAATACGGTGCGATTAGAAACTTTGAACAATACAATCACTTTTTACCATAACAACTCAATTCACAATTTACTGAATATTTAGAATAATACTGCATTTTCCCTAGAGCACGATGAGAGAAAGGCAAGTTTGGATCAGGCATTACTCTAGTACATTATCTAATAAAACATTAACCTAATTAAGTATATATTTTACAGGAGTTGGTATTTACAAAACTCTTTGAGCTTAATTCTTTGAGTACGAATGGAGTTAATAACACAGAGTCTATAATGACAACTAGGTAAGTCACAAAATTTCTACTATTTTATTTACTAATTAGTTATTAGAAGCTTTATGATATTACAGCTATGGCCAAGTTATTCCGCACCGTCTTTCTCCAACTTTCACTAAAATCGGTTCAGGGCATTAGATACACAATTATGACAAAAAAATGAAAGTGAAGTTAGCTGACACATTTTAACAATCAATAGACAAGGCGGCGGACTTAATTTTTAATTTTTAATTATAATTTTTTATTAATTTATTAATAATTATTATTAATAAATATATTTATTATATAATATTTATTATATTAATATAATATATATTATATATATTATATATATTATCTATATTATATTATATTATATATATTATATAGTTGATCTCCACAGTATTTGCGTTAAGCCGTAAAAAGTGAAAATCTTCGCACCTGCATTCTCGTATAAATATATTTGAATACAATATATTATATATATTATATATATTATATAATATTTATTATGCTTATAATATATTTATAAAATATTTTTAATAATAATTTTTAATTTCAATTTTGCTTGTTGTTTTTCCAAACCAACTTCACTCCCTCCAACTTTTGAATTTCGCGTCATTTGATTTCTCAAATCTTGTTTTTTGGGAAAGCGACTTTTTACGGCCCGGAATAAGTTGGCCATAGATGTATAATAACAAATTAGAACTTTATCTGATAGTACGACCACTGGGAAGTCTCCAGACAAGGGTCAGATCTCATACAATTTATTGAAGTTAGCGGAACAAGTTGCAATTAGCGGTGAAGTCATTAATGTAGCAGAAATGGTAGAAGTTGAGAGAGGATGCAACGGAAACCTTAGATCACTCTTGGTTATGCCCATTCGAAATAGACATGCAGAGATCATTGGTTAGTCCCTCTTAATTTTATGTATTCACTTATTTAGTCTAAATATAAACTTATGACTATTTAAGATTTGTAACATAAATATTAAAATTTGATTGGATTTTAGGTGTGGCGACTATCATCAACAAACTTAGTACCATGCCTTTCAACGACCACGACGAACAACTTTTTGAGGTAATGCTTTCACCTAACTCAATTAACCTCGATTTATTATAAAAAAGTTGAAGAATCTTTAAAGAACAATTTTCTTAAGTTTTTTTTTCTTTTACTAGTCTCAAGTCTCCTAACTTTTTCCTACATCGTACTCTCTTTGCTTCTATTTAGAAAAAGATTGAACNTTTTTCTTTTACTAGTCTCAAGTCTCCTAACTTTTTCCTACATCGTACTCTCTTTGCTTCTATTTAGAAAAAGATTGAACGGAAAAAAAGTTAATCTAATAATACTACCTAAAGTTGAATTAACTGTCTACAGGCTTTTACTATATTTTGTGGACTGGGTATCAACAATACTTTAACCTATGGAGAACTTGAAATGGCTATTGCAAGACAAAAAGTAGCAATTGAAGTAAGTTCATTTTCATTTTATTCTCAATTTTTAGCTTAATCAGTAAAAAATTTTATACAGTGTGTTCAAATAAGAAGAAAAAATTTTGGATAAATAATTTTGTGGAGAATCAAAATTTGAGTTCATTTCACACTTTTTTATATACATAATGTACTGAAACCATTAGAACAAAAGTTTAGTTAAATTTTCTTAGTTTTATAAGTATCGGAAAAGCCTAATTCAATTTGTAACAGTTTTGTAATCTTTTAGTCTCAGATTTTCGCATTCTTATTTCAACACCCTGTATATATTTTTGAATTATATCAAATTATTAAATTAAAATAAAAAAAAATTTTTTTAATAGGTTCTCTCTTATCATGCTACAGCACCTGTGAAGGAAGTGGACACTATTTTGGTAAAGAAAATANTTCTCTCTTATCATGCTACAGCACCTGTGAAGGAAGTGGACACTATTTTGGTAAAGAAAATAAATTTTTTTTTTGTTTAAATGAATAAAATTTTGAAAAGTAAAATTAATATAAAATATAAACAATGTTTTGTCCAAAAAGAAGAATTTAGGCTTTTCTGAGTTAATAAGTTATATAACAATGAAAGTTTCGTTTCTAGTAACGGAAGTTGAAAAGTTTTTTTTTTCTTAAATTTTCAGAATTTCTTGATANACAATGAAAGTTTCGTTTCTAGTAACGGAAGTTGAAAAGTTTTTTTTTTCTTAAATTTTCAGAATTTCTTGATAATTTTCTTAATTAAAAGTGTGAAAGGGTGATGGTTTGGTGTTAATAAAAATTTGTAGAAACGTGAAGTACCGAGTGTGGACGAATGGGAGTTGTGCTCATTGTCATTTGATGACTTTTCATTGGATTGTGATGAAATGGTGATGGCAGCTGTTCGGATGTTTCTTGACTTGGGACTCGTCTCTCGATTCAAAATTGATTATGGGGTAAGGAACAAATATTCTCTACTGTCTCCTCTCCACAGGGGAGGAGATGTCATTTCCAATGAATTCCAAAAATTTTTTTTGTTTCGTAATGAAAGTATAAAGTCAAGCGGAGAGAATCAAATCAAACTGATTCCAAGTCAAAGATATCAATGGTAACTCAAACTAAAGTCCAGTGTATCCACTGGTATTATTCTCAATGTCACACTTTCACTTTATGACAACTGACTCCTGGGTCCTGTGCCACAATCACTGACATTTTGACAGTGACATATTGACATATCGACAGTTGACATTGACAGGAATACTAAAATAACGCGCCACGAAAGAAAAGTCATATTCAAGGATTTTTGACACTTGTCAAACTTTTCTGACATTTTTATGTCAAATATAGTAAATATATTCGGTTTATTCTAAACTTTTCTTTGAAACCAAAATCAGTGGATGGGATGAAATTCATTCTTACTTTGTATTATTTTTTTAGTGGACGAAGCAATACGTCAATATCTTCACTGTCGCTGCTACTACAGTCGCTGACATCAAACGTAGCCATAAGTCAACAATTTTTATACAAAAGATTTAATTTTCCAAACCTGACAGAGGTAAATCCCTCTGTCAAATATTTATGACATTTTTGACAAGTATAAGTCAATGTCGCACAGACGCAAAAAAAGTCAATGACAATTACTTGTAAAATGTCAAATTTTCCCTGTCGAATGTCGAAATTCATCTGTCACTGTCATATGGTGGCGTGATATTTTGTGTAAATTGTTGACAAATACATGTGAATGTCAATATGTCAATATGTCATTTGATTGTGGCATAGGACCCTGGTGTTAATAACATTACAGAAAAACTTTCGTTTTTTTATATCTACTATTACCATGGTTCGAAAAAATCATCATTTTATCAAAAAATCATAATTTTTTGAAAAAATCATGATTTTTTCGAAAAATCTTGATTTTTTNAAAAATCATCATTTTATCAAAAAATCATAATTTTTTGAAAAAATCATGATTTTTTGAAAAAATTATGATTTTTCGAAAAAATCATGATTTTTTTGAAAAAATCATGATTTTTTTTGTAAAAATCATGATTTTTTCAAGAAATCTTGATTTTTTCGAAAAATCTTGATTTTTTCAAAAAATTATGATTTTTTCAAAAAATCTTGATTTTTTGAAAAAAGTATGATTTTTTGAAAAAAATCAAAAAATCGGATTTATTGATATCCGATTTTTTTGATTTTTTTTTCTTCTAATGCCCAAGATAAATTAATTGACAGCATTTACCTGGTTTATGTAAACTTTTAGACACATATTGGTTTGACAAGTTAATACAACGAAAAAAAGTTATAAGAAATCAGTATATGAAAATAATTGGATGGTCGTTTTATTTCTCTTTCGTCTACATAGTTTATTGATTCTATCCGTTTTGGAACGTATAAGCGTCTGTTTGAGCCTTAATTTTTATAAAATAACTTCGTGTGTGGTCATGAATTCCGTAGTTGCAGTTGTATAATGAAAAAATCAAAAAAAAAAAAGTGATTTTTTGGTGCATAAAAATCATGATATATATCAAGCCGATTTTTATTTCGAACTCTGACTATTACTAGATTTAGATGAAAGTGAGTCCATTTGGTAACACACTTTTCATCGAAAACGAAAGGAAAGACTTGAACGAATTTTTACTCAGGAAACATTAGGGAATATAGTATACTTTCATTTTCAATTCTTTTCAAACCTATTCACAAGTTTCTCATTGGCCTTGGTAAATAATGGATTAACGATGTCCGACTTTTCTTTCTTTTTATCCAGTGACAGGAATTAATGTCAACAATGGTCGGTCGTTGAACAATAAGAAAATGGCTATAATACAACTAAATAATAGATTAGTAAACTTTTCTTTTCTTTTCTTTTTAGACGTTAGTTCGGTGGCTCTTGACTGTGCAAAAGAATTACCGGTAAAGTACATTCTTTATAATTATTAACAATTATTAGTTTCTAGATATCATCTCAAGTAATCAACAGAGTGCTCTTCAAATTCTTAAGATAGCTCAAACTTACTTTTGTTCCATACTCTTTTTTGAGAAAAACAACATTCTTAAGAATACGAGCCATTAAATCTTGGACAAAAAAAAATTTTTTTTTTTGAAGAAAGACTCAACGATTTCAGAAAGATCATAGGAAAGTATTGTTTGAGGTAAAAAAATGAAATCTCTACTATCATTGGATGAGAAGTTATGATTTTTTGAAAATTGAATTTTTTGAACAATTCTTTTAAAAGGCTCATCTCTTATGCCTAAATTACATCATACAATCTCTTGTGCAAGATTTGATAAAATTTTTGTGTAAATGTAAGTGAGTGAGTACAGTTTTGACAGAACCGCATTTTTTGGTTAAAATTTTTAGCTTCTATATTGCACTCACTTTGGCATTAGTTATCATTACATTAATATTATGTAAGCATCAATATGATAAATCAAAATGCACCCATGTTCAGATCGAAGTATTTTGGAAAAAAAAAAAGATCGAAATTTCAAATCAAATTTCAATTTCGATTAAAAATCGTGATTTTTTTTTAACAAAAACTCACCCGAATAAATGAAATACTCATTTCTTCTATTCAAAAATTTCATGAAATCTTGTGTAAAAAATTTCATCATGTAATTGTAGCATTAGTAGAACATCGTCTCAAAAGAATATCCAAAAATTTCAATTTTCAAAAAATCATAACTTCTTATCCAATGATCGTACAAAATTGATTTTTTTTTGACGTCAAACACTACTTTCCAATAATTTTTTTGAAACTGTTTATATTTTCTCCACAAAAAATTTTTTTTTTGAGTTTGGGACAAAAGTAGCTTCTAACTTTCTTAAGAATCTAAGAACCATTGTGCTAACATACTAACTCATCTTTTAATATTTTAGAGACGTTCCTTATCATAACTTTCGTCATGCGTTCAACGTCGCTCAAGTCATGTTTGCAGTGTTGACGGTATATTACTGATTAGTTTACAATTTCCATACTTATTCGATTTTTTTTTGTATTGTAAAGAATAAATATTTTCTTTAGAGCTGCGATATGAAAGATACATTCACAGAGTTTGAAGTGTTTGCCATGTTTGTTGCTTGTCTTTGTCATGACTTGGATCATAGAGGGACAAACAATTCATTCCAAGCCAAGTAAGTCAACAGTTTTTTAGAAAGTAGTTTTGATCACCTAGGAAACAGTATTTTAACTCACTATCAGAGAAAGTACTGGGGGAAAAATAGTAAATTAATTCTTAGGGTCATAATCCTTAAAAGTCGGTAAGTTGTTAAGGGTTTTACCCCAAAAATTATTGATTTATGTCATTGATCAATCAAGCTATGTTGCCAAGTCTCCAGTTGGCTACTGTTAATAATACAAAAAAAAAAAAAAAAAAAAAATATTTTTTTCTTACATTACATTCCTTGAGTCTTTCTTACTAAAATTGGCTCTGGTTGAATTGAAAAAAGAGCCTTTGGGAAGACATTGGAGACACAAAGGGTAGGGGACTGATAAAAGGAAAACAAACAAAAGATCAAGTTCCAAGTGACAAGAGCCGAAAACATTTGATTTCGATAGAAAATCTTAAGCTTGAGATGAGAAATTCGAGTAACGGAATTCAATTTGATTTCAACTAACTCTATACGTAACCTGGCGATGAACTATTGTTCACCTAACACTCTTATATAAGTGAAAGTAAACTTTCTCATTCCAAAAAACTCAATCGTAAATTGAAACCTGGTTTCTTCAAGTGTTTTGAAAAAAAAAAAAAAGTAGTGATTTCATTGGTTCTTAGATCCTTCCTATTCTTCACTTCTTTTTAAGTCTATTCTTTAAACTTAATACCAACAAAAACTTAACCCTTTGACGTCATTTCTTTTATGTAACAAAAACTCAATAATACTTCTGTTTCCATAGATATCACCACTTTTTCTTCTAAAACTATTTCTAATCTTTGAGATATTAAAGATTAAGTCTTTTATTTATGTTTTTTTTTCTCATTTGATAATATTAACAACAAATTCATTTTCGTTAACTCGGATGATCCTGAGGATGATAGGAGGAGTTTGGAGAAAGTAAACGGTTGGTTAGTACAGTATGTACCACATTAAAATTTACTGTGCTTTCTTCGCCTTTTTCTAAAAATGACCAAGGTGACTTAATGCACCCGTAGAATCAAAAAGTGGAGAGAACTTAGCTAACATGCAACAAATCGACAACAACTGAGAATTTAAGGGAGAGGGTTGACAATCAGTATTTATTTCATGTAATCACTAGGTCAACCATTGATGGATTGATCCATAATGATAATTAAATTGACCAGGATTTGGATTAACCCCAAAATTTAATAAAAATAAATCACTGAAGGTTCGTTTTCATAAATTTCTGATAATGAGTTTAATTAATTTTGGACTCTGAAGATTAGGTTTACAGAACTCACTACTGCAAATTAAGAGGATGACGTGATGGACCATCACTGTCCTTGGCTAAGAATAAAGTTTGTAACCTGAATTGAATTCCATACAACTCAGCACTAATTTTTAAAACGGTTGCACTCTTATGTAAACTTATTCTTACCCAAGGGCAGTGATACAGGACCCGCCAAATTAATCCGGGCCTTCTTTCTCCGCCTTTCACCAAAAACTGCTTGGAGTAGGCGATACACAATTAGGAAATAATGGAAGTGAAGTTAATTTTATGAATATAAAATATGTTTTGATTAAACATAGGCTAATGCAAAACAATGAAGCAAAGGAGAGAGGCAGAGAGAGGGGTGGGTGGGCAGGTTCTCTATTGAGTGAGATGGAATAGATGTAAGGGGTCATTCCTCGATTTGNGTTTTGATTAGACATAGGCTAATGCAAAACAATGAAGCAAAGGAGAGACGCAGAGAGAGGGGTGGGTGGGCAGGTTCTCTATTGAGTGAGATGGAATAGATGTAAGGGGTCATTCCTCGATTTGGTTTTTACTCTCAAATCATGAATTAGAATTACAAAATGGCGTATCGTCACAAAAATATAGTAGAGTGACAGAGAGGGGTCGACAGGTTCTCCGTTGAACGAGGTGGAGTAGATGCGAAGGTATCATACCCTATTCCTCGACTTTGAGTTTTCTCTCTGCTGCTGTAAATTAATTTTGCTAAAGTTATGTTCTTTCGAACACACGCTAACTTCAATCCCTTCAACTTTTGGATTTCGCGCTATTTATTTGCTGTCTAAATTTTTTTTTGGTGAAAGCGACTTTCTACGGCCCGGATTAATTTGGCGAGCCATGTACATAAACTGCAGTGTTAAGTTCTGAATATAAAGAATTTCACGAATAGACTAATCTTCAGAGTCCAGAAGAAATGTAATTCATTATCAGAAATNAGCCATGTACATAAACTGCAGTGTTGAGTTCTGAATATAAAGAATTTCACGAATAGACTAATCTTCAGAGTCCAGAAGAAATGTAATTCATTATCAGAAATTTATGAAAACGAACCTTAGGTGAGTTATTTTCAAGATCTTATTAAGTTTTGAGGTTAATTCAAATCCTGGTCAATTTACTTATCACTATGATCAATCAATCAATGGTTGACTTAGTGATTACATGAAATAAATACTGATTGCCAAACCCACTCCCTAACTTTTCAGGTGTTGTTGATTTGTTGCATGTTGGCTAAGTTCCCTCCACTTTTTGATCCAACGTATTAAGTCATCTTAAGTCAATTTTGGGGAAAGGCGAAGAAAGCACAGTAAACTTTAATGTGAAACATACTGTAGAACAATGATTGAAATGACAGAAAGTGTGACAATTGTCACATAGAAAATATTCTTATTTTCTGTAATATAATATAATATATTATATTTAAAAATAAATGTAAGAATGGGATTCAAATCGGAATATAAGGATAGGAATCAAAGTTATATTCAAATGAGTGATGATGCTTGAGGTTAGTGAAGACATATAGTATATTTATATCCCGAAGGGTAGCATCACTCAACCACAACACAATAGGTTGACTAAGAAAGTGAATGAAAAGGTTTAGAAATGAGTGCCAAAGTTGAAAAAAAACAATCTATTATAAAATAACTTAACCCTCAAGCAGCTGAATCCGGCTTTCACTTTTCTCAAATTTGGCCAAGATCCATGAGGAGCGAAGCGGAAAAAAAGAAGAAGGAAGCGATGCTAAAGATTAGGGGCTAACACTCAGCGGAAGGAGCCTTATGGTAGAAGCCTTAAGTTTTTTTTTTTTTTTTCTTTTTTCATTTTACCCTTACCAGAAGAACTTTCACTTCTTGTCTTTTTAGGTACCTCAACTACCTCAATGCTGAGATCTTGTTTCATCATTTTATTTATAACTTTTATAACTACACAACATTCAATTTTCTCTGAATTAATAAAAACTTTCACTACTTGACTCCTACTCAAAGGCGGTGAAAGTCAGAAAAGGATCTTACTTCTAGGATACATAATATAATGTTTCCTTTTATGAAATTCTATAAAAAATTTTTGAAAAAAATACAAATTTACTATACACTTATATTTAGAGAAAATAAATTTCTCTGAATCGTTTTGAGTTTGGTTGTCACTAAAGAGAATCCATTGAGTAATGTTGGTTTAGTAATATGAAATCATAATTTGACAAAAACCAAATTTTATTATATGAAATTGATATCATCAAATGAAATCATAATTTGACTATTAGCCAAATTTTAGAGTAATTTTATGGATTATTGTATTTTATTTTTAGAACGGGATCTGCAATGGCAATGTTATATGGGACTCAGAGTACAATGGAGTATCATCACTTCAATCATGCCGTTATGATTATCAACAGTGAGGTAATCATAAAAAATAGAATTATATCAATCTAATTAATAATTTAATTACAAACTATTAAACAAATAAGAATTTAATTAAGAAATATTATTGGTTTATTCCTAGGGTCATAATATATTTTCAGGATTATGTTCTGAAAATTACTCAAAAGTTATGAATGTACTTAAACAGTGTATCCTTGCTACTGATCTCACAGTTTACTTTAAGTAAGATTATTCATTTGAAATGATTATATAGTTAAGTCTTTGTATATTTACATTATTTTTTTTTATAACATATTTTTTTGAAGAAAACGAACCATCTTCTTTGATCTTGTTGAATGTGGAAACTACAGTTGGGAAGATGAAAATCATCGTGAAGTCTTGCGCTGTATGTTGATGACTGCTTCAGATTTAGCAGCTTCTACAAAACCATGGTCCGTCCAAAGACGTGTAGCTGAACTTGTTACAGCTGAATTCTTTGCACAGGTAAATTAATAAATTTTTTAATCAATTTTATTGAGAAATCATCAAAAAAGGCCTTTGACTCTATAAAAAAGCTTCTAAATGACAAAAATGTTATTTACGACAAAATGAAATACATAAGGGTATATGCACATAGAGTGGCGACAGCGAATTTTACAAACGCGACGACGATTATTCTGAATCGTGGTTACAAAGACGAATGTGCAATCTTAGACTCAATCGCGCTAACTGTCACGTAGCATCAGCTACGATTGCGATTGAGATAAAAAATTAGTCTCATCTGTTTCTTAAGTAGTGTTCACTTTTTGAATTCAGTTGAAATAAAAAAGTGAAGAATACTTAAATAAGCAAATGGTTATAATTCGAAGCAATGGGACAAGCAGAGAAGCAAAAAGAGGGGTCGGCAGATTCTCTGTTGAGTGAGGTGGAAACACACACAGGGGTAATTACTCCGTTCCTCGATTTGATTTTTTTTTCAACTCACCGTCTCTCATCATTACAAAATCGCATATCGTCACAAAAAATATCTGTTTCAAACAGATATGCGCGAATCGTTCCTAGGGATGATAAAATATCTAAAAAATAACATTGGATTGAATGAATCGCGATTGGATGAATCGTCATCGCGAAACTATATGAAGACTTTTGCGTCAATCGCGTTTGCCAAATTCGTCATCGCGTTTGTAAAATTCGTTGTCGCGACTCTTTGTGCATGTAGCCTAAGGGTTAATGAGGGTTAATCACATGAAATTTTTTAGATTGTATTTTTTTTAACATTTTGACTCTGATGAGTAAATTAGGAACTAGGTTAGATGCTTTTACTCAAATATATTATAATTCAATTAACATGTTGTCAAATATGATTTTAATTTGATTTTTCTTTCCCAAACTTTCTCCAACTGATTATTACTTGAGAGTTTGAGACAAATCTTGTTATAATCAGTAAAAGTAAAAATGAAGTAAATGAGATGAGAAAGAGTGTAATGAAATTATATAAAGTTTTGAAATTGAAATTGAAATTGATTAAAGATGATGGGTTTTTTTATAAGTGAGGAAGCTAAAAGTTAGAATTTTTTTTTTGTGATAGTGTCGGATGTAGTTTTTTGAAGTGATGAAGGTATGATGGTTACGAAGAGGTGGGACATATGACAAGGTGCATTGGTGATGGGTATCAATCTGAAGGACAATTGACATTGACATAAGTTTTGACTCTGAAAATGAAAAACTAAATTTTTATGTGGTAAAATAAGGATTGAAAGGAAAAAAAAATGATTGATGAGAGGAAACCGCAGAGTATCAGAGGGATTTCATCCACAAAACAACTTTCTCCTTTCACAGACTTTTTTTTTTAGTTTAGTAGAGTAACTATCTTATTTTCTGGTTATTTTTTTTTATTTTATTTTTGTCTTCAGTTTCATGATAAAAATTTTTCTTGATCATTATCATCATCAATTTCTCCTGAGAGTTTTAGCTCCAACTCACTTACTGTAGAATTTCCTTTTACATTTACTAAACTGCTCTTTTATGTCTTTTTTTCTCTACTTTCTCTTTGATGCTTGGGAAAAGGAGAAAGTCGGCTGTTTTTGAAAGAAATTGACTAAAGAGAGTGAGATTGGAGTTTGACACTATTTTGACAACAAGTCTCAATTCACTACTCCATTTCTATACATCATTCCATTTAATCTAGACAAATCATCCTTTCAAATAAGAATTTCCAATAGTTTTCATTTTTTTTTAATAAAAATTGACCTAATTGATTTGAAATTATTGAATTGGATAAAATAAGTAAGTGATTAGAAATTTACAATTTTTTTTATAGGGTGATCAAGAAAGAAAACAATTACAAATTACACCTCCTGCTTCAATGGATCGTGAACGGGAACATGAACTACCACAACTTCAAATTCGATGGGTTAATGATATTTGTCTCCCACTTTACAAAGTAAGTGACTCATTCTGTAGTTTCTAGTTCATTTTTAATTGACCAAAAGCAAATTATAAACAATACGTGAATTATTTCTATCAATTTTATACAGTCGGACACTAATTTTATAACATGAAAGAGAGTTTTGATCCCATATAACCATTTTCATAAACAGAAAGTTATGAGTTTATATTTATAAAAACAGAAAGTTATGTTATTGAGTTAATAAGACTTTTGTTTTTAAGAGGTTGACGTTTCAAAAGAATATCCAAAAATTTTAATTTTCAAAAAATCATAACTTTTGTTCTTGTGAACCTATAGTTAGTAGAGATTAACGTATTGGTCAATTCACCGTGTTGACCAATTCACAATATTACGCCCGTTTTATACTTAAGGTCATTCGTTCTTCATTCGAATAAAATGCAGTATGATTGATGTATTTTGCAATAAATTTTGCAATCTAATTTACCTTAACAATTAAGATTTTTGCAAAATTTGTTCCAAAATTTATCAATCATAGTGCATTTCATTCGAATGAAGGACGAATGACATTAAGTATAAATCGGGCGTTAGTCAATTTAGTACTGGACATGGACGTTTTGCTAATGGTTAATTGAAAAGTATTCTGCAGAGTATAACAGTACTGGTCATAATTCTAAAAAAAAATGGAAGTTACTTTTGGCCCGTGTGGTTTGCTGGAGAAAGTAACTGTTTTATAATTATGTCAAGCGTATCTCGTTAAGTAAATTTTTCTTGGGTCAAATCTTTTGATTTTATGAAAGAACATGAAAAAGTAGGGAAACACGTGTAAAAAATAAGGTTTCTAGGATCAACGGGTCAAAAAAATGATTTATTGAAAATTAAACTGTTCGAACATAATTCTGAGACGTCTATCCTTCCAGTAGTGTCTCAGAATTATGTTACAAAACACCTATTTTTGAATAAATCATAACTTTTGATCATTTGACCCCAGTGACTTGATGTAAAAAATCTGCACCACTACTTTTGCATGTTCTTTATTGTAAAAATATCATTTGAACTGATTTTTTTTTGATTTTATGAAAGAACATAAAAAAGTAGGCAAACACGTGTAAAAAATGAGGTCTCTAGGATTAAAGGGTCAAAAGTTATGATTTATTGAAAGTCAATTTTTTTTTCGAATGTAATTCTGATACATTCGTTTATCCTATACTGTTGTCTCAAAATTATGTTCGTAAACAGTTGANGTTTGATCATTTGACCCCAGTGACTTGATGTAAAAAATCTGCACCACTACTTTTGCATGTTCTTTATTGTAAAAATATCATTTGAACTGATTTTTTTTTTTGATTTTATGAAAGAACATAAAAAAGTAGGCAAACACGTGTAAAAAATGAGGTCTCTAGGATTAAAGGGTCAAAAGTTATGATTTATTGAAAGTCAATTTTTTTTCGAATGTAATTCTGATACATTCGTTTATCCTATACTGTTGTCTCAAAATTATGTTCGTAAACAGTTAACCTTCAATAAATCATAACTTTTGACCCTTTCATCCTAGAGACCTGATTTTTTTACACGTCTTTCCCTACTTTTTCATGTTCTTTCATAAAATTAAAAGATTTGACCCGAGAAAAATTTACTTAACGCGATACCCTAGACATAAATATAAAACAGTTACTTTCTTCAGCAAACCGCACGGGCCAAAAATAACTTCCATTTGTTTTAGAATGATGACCAGTACTGTATTAGATTCTTATTTATAATATTAATCAAGGTTGCTAGGGAAACACTTTTCTCTCTCTAGCAACCTTAATATTAATAAATTTCAGGGTCCATAGAGACTGTTTGTTGTCGCTTCGCTTTATAGGGTCGCGCAGTTTTGGTGTTTGGCATGGGAGATTTTTGGTAGAAAAATTGGGACCGTTCTTCGCTAATTAAACGTCATTTAAAAATATTTCGTCGAGTTTTTGTTCCTCATGACAACAATCCATAGAGAACTAAATGTACACAACGGTCCCAAATTTTCTCCCAAAAATCTCCCGTGCCAAACACCAAAACTGCGCGACCCTATAAAGCGAAGCGACAACAAACGGTTTCCATGGACCCTGATAAATTTAAATTAAAAAATAAAACTTTATAGTCACTCTCTCGGATGAACCCACGGTTTGAAGTAATGAGAGACGGTGCTCAGGAAAATATGACACAGTGGTCAGTTATTGCTGAATCTCCTGACAATGGGTCATCAAATAATTCTTCCTAAATCTTCAAAATGGTTATTTTACACTCAAACAGTTTATTGAAGATTACTTTCAAGATAAACTCTTCTCATCGAATTTTATGAGTGAGTCTTTGAATTGGTTCAAACTTCATAAACTTGGGGAAGATGTAGACAAAATAAAACCATTGGATATGGTGAAAAGTTATATATAATTCCCTATGGAACAATTGATATCTAACACTTGGTAATAAACTTTTATCCTGATGACCTGACTTAACAAAAAAAATTTGTACCTTTGACCTTTACTACTTGATATGTCGAGCCGACTGATTATAGTATGGAAAAAAAAATTTAAGAGGAAATACTTTCCTGATTCCTGACTCTTGAATTCTTGTTATGTCTTAATTAAGAAAACAATGAGTATTAATTATTCCATTTTAATTAATTTTTAAGTATATAAGTTCTTAGATCCTTGCCGTCCTTGTACTATATAGAATTAGGGATAAACTCTGACCCCAACTGCGTGTGTTTCCACAAGTAATGATTGTTGACTGGTTTTTAATTAACAATGAGAAGTTTTTAATAATACAGTTCAATTGATTGGATTTGAGTAAAAAGTCCAATAAATCCCTTTGTAGTCAAACTTTCACCGGAAGTTGGATAGAGAATCGTACGACTCATTCCTCTCAACAGTGTAATTAAATTATAATAATAAGTAAAAAAAAAAGTTTATTATTCTTTACACACACACACATTAGGTATAGTCGAATTTGTCAAGATGTTCGATGAAGAGAAGTAAAAAGAAGTAATCAACACGAAAGTGTGGAAAAGATAAGGTTGAAGTAAGGCAGTAGAGATCAATACTCTTTTCAAGTTAAAATATGAGAGGATGTTTGGCTCAGTTTGAACCTTAGAAAATCTAACCTAATCTTTTGATGTTATTAGGAAAAATAACACAGAGTGCTTGACCCTCACTGCCTTACTCCTTACCAAAAGTGAAGTTTATAAAGAATAATGAAATCTGGAAGTAAAATATCATATAAAAATAATTATGGTAAAAATTCTTTTCAATTATTACTGTTACTTACATCAATCAAAGTAAATTAAACATATCCATTGTTAACCCCATTATGTCAGGGTTGCTCGTATAGTTTCTCACAACTATCATTGTTGACTCGAGCCTTTTTTTTAAATGAAATATTGTAAGTTAGTACATCATTCTCATTGTATGTATACTACGACTTCATTATGGATTTCATACAACCTAACCTAACCTAACAACCTAACAAGGGGGAGTTATTTTAAGAAAAATTCATATGCTTGATAGTAAAGGAGCCAGCCAATGGAGCAACAATAGCTGAAGAAAATCGTTTATAAATATTTCTTTTTGTTAGAATACCACTAGGACCATATTGATTAGATCGAATTTCTTCATCTTGACGTTGTTGCTGCGACTGCGTAAATGGTCCAGAATCATTAGGAGATGAGATTATTGGTTGATGTAGTTCAAAAATTTGTGGTTTTACTGACTCAGCAACTCTACTTCCCTCAGAATTTGGTAATCTATAGACAGCAAAAAGATTCGAATTTTGAGTCAATGAGCTAGGATCCTGGACAGCTCTATCACCAGCAGACCTACTTGGTAGAACATATCGATAATTTTGATCTGGATCATTTGGTGTGAGATAATTTGGTTGGATTGAGTTAGATGATCGAGCTGCGTCAACAACAATGACATCATCAAGAGAGTCTGGTCCCAACACAGGTGCAATTGGTATTCCGTAAATTGCCTTTGGGTTCCCAATATCCGCTTCCTCTAGCTTTTCTGAGTTTTGATTTAAGTTTAGAGACAATTCTGATGGATGGTTGTAAAAATTGTTCGATGGGGTTAGCAAACTTTTTACAGGTTCTTCCGCTACCGTTAGTTTTGCTGAAGCTGAAAGGAATTTGAATTGTTGTTCACTTTGGTTTGGAAGAATTGGGTTATCAATTTCATTACTCATAGATTTGGGGACATAATTGTTAAAAAAGGGTGGAGGAAATTTAGAACCATTGTTGTAATCATGGTTCATTATGACTGCTCTATTAGTAAGTCCTTCTGGATTTTCTTCAGAAGTAGGTTGTTCATGAATAACAATTGTACGAGTAATAACATTTGGATTTTCAATATTTAAATTCTGAGTACTTCTGAGTGAATGAAGTTCAACTTGGTTATGTTGGTATTGATTAGGTCCTCCAACAGTTTCTTCTCTTCCATGTATACCTGGTGGTAAGTAATCAAATTCTTGTTTTTCTGCCAAAATTGATGGTTTTGGTTGTGATCCTCGGAAATTTTCCAAGAAATTATCCATTTCTTTACTTTCATCTCGTGTTAGATGTTGTCCATATGAATTTTGTTCATATGGTTTCACTCCGATGTCATTTGGACTCTTTCCATTGGGTTTAGCAGGAAATAGTGAGCGGGTTTCTTCTCTGCGATTCTCATATCCTTGTAAAGGGTTCATAATTGTTGGTTTAAATCTATCTTCTTGAAGTCTCTCTTGGAATGGTGACTGAATCCCTGTTTCTGATAGTACTTGGATATTGTTAGGTTGATTGACTTGTACATTTTTTACTTCTTCAGATTCTGGTAACATAACATTATATTGTTGTTGGT
Source organism: Holacanthella duospinosa (assembly GCA_002738285.1). Classification (NCBI taxonomy): domain Eukaryota; kingdom Metazoa; phylum Arthropoda; class Collembola; order Poduromorpha; family Neanuridae; genus Holacanthella; species Holacanthella duospinosa. The sequence continues at coordinate 73,516 of NIPM01000562.1, forward strand.
GAGAATCTCTATATTGGTCAGTAGCGATCTGTCGTTGTTCCTGATTTGGATATTGTTGGGGTTGGGGTTGGGGTTGAGGATATTGTTGATCTGGTTGATCTGTTCCTATTGGAGTAGAATATTGTTGTTTAGAGTAATAGTTTTGAGGTATAATTCTACCTTGTCCATTGTTGCCAAGATTAATAGATTGTTGAGTAAGATGAGGGCTAGAGTTATGATTGGCTGGCAGGTATGGTGCTGGACTACTACGAGACCCTTGATTTTTTTTACCATAACTTTCAACAAAATGACCTGTTAAAATTGCAGGTTGAAATTCCAGATTTGGATTTTCTGGAAAAGTTTTAGTTTCTCTAAATAAATTCAAATTTAATGGAGAATAGTAACCAGATGATTGGATTTGTTGTTCTTGATTAATTTTTTGAGGATTGGTGACTGTGATTGAACGATCATAAAATGAGGATTGTTGAGAATGACTCCTATCTCTTTCATTATTTGACAATGGTCCAATATTTTTATTTTGATTAGTAATTGTTGGAAATTGTTGCTGGTATTGTTGAAGATAGACTCTTTGTTCTCTCTCATGATTTTCAATTATTTGTTGAACTCGTTCCAATAGTTTTGCATCTACAATATCACTACCTAAACCTTCTAGATTCATTTCTTGAATATTTCCAACTAAATTAGTACTCATACTTTCAGTTCTTCGTAAACTTTCTATTGGATGAGGTTTCTGTTGATAAAATTTTGGTAATTGTTGTTGTTCTTTAGAAATATAGGTTCTCATCTGTCCTTGGTTATATTCATTTCTTGTAGGTTGATGAAGGACCTCAAATTGTTCAAAAGGTACTACTTGTTCACCTTTCATTTCCTGAGCCTGAAAAAAATATTAAAAATTCATCAATTTAAAATTTCATTAAATTAAGTTTTCACTTTTTTTTTCCATCTGACCAAAATAGACATACATTTGTATAATATTATCAGAAGATGTATAGCCCAAGAATTATTTGAAAAAAAAAAATCATCATCTCAATTAATTATATACTTATTTTCTCTTAAGTATAATTATTACTTGAAATATTTCCAATTTCCCTTAGAAGGACACGATTGGAGGGTACAAAATGAAATCATTAGGACTTCAAATGGTATATCAATCAATCAATCAATAATACTGAAAAATACATATAACTATTATGAAAAATACACATTATAACTAATATATAAAAAGTTTCATATTTTTTTTTGTCAAAAATTTACTTGAATCGTTATAAAAATAATTGTAAAAATATGAAATTTTTTTTTCATATCACTTGATTTTTTGGATTTTGTTGTTGTACTTTTGGGATAAATACATCACTTTCGATGATTACATAATTGTTAACGAAAAAAAAATTGAACTTACTCGTGCAGCTTCTCTCTGGTTTTGATAAAATAAATTCTCGACTTGTTGTTGGTCAATTGGACGTGGGGATGAGTAAGGTTCATTTGGTATTTCATTTCTTGAAATTGGAATGTAATTTCCATTTATAAAATTATTATTAGAATTTTTATTAAAGTTGTTCAAATTTTCTCTAAGATTTGACTCTTCATCAGGAAAATTTGATCTAGAATAACCACCAAAAAATGGAATATGAGTATTTTTTGGATTTTCTTCATTGTCTTGATGAATTGGTTCATCTGGTATAACTTTTTCAAAATTTTTGGATCCTATATCTCCTACTGAAGTCTGAGTGGTCGTTGGAATTTCAATGTCTTCCGAAGTCTCTTCATCCTCAGACCCATGTGACTTGTGAGGTTGAGATTGTTCTTGTAATGAGGTATCTTCTGTACTTGTCTCTGGTTGAATATTTTCTGGATTAAATTTCTCATTTTGTTCTCCTTGGGGTTCATTTGATCTCAACAGTACTTGAGTAGATTCTGGAATTGAGTACAAAGTAGGTATTTCCGGTTTGAGAGGTTGTTGGTAAAAAGTAGAAGAAATACTTGTCTGGTTTTGTCGTGATTCTACTTCGGAATAACCTTGACGCCGTTCTCTTTCTCGACTATTATTTTTCCGGATGAATCCATTTCCGGTAACTGGATAAATCAGAAGGCACGTGGATATCTATAAAAAAAAACAGAAATTATCACAACAATTGATGCAATCAATCATTTATCATCATTAACTCTCCTTCCATGCTTCAATTCATCATTTTCCTTTAAATATTTCCATTATTACAACATTTATTTACAAAAATAGAACATTTCAATGATAAATTTAAGTGGAAATTTTCTTATAATAAATTTTTTTTTTCATTGAAATTTTCAACTTAGTTTTAGATAATCTATTATACCCTGTTTACAAAACTCTCACAATATTTCAAATTTCAAATAGAAAAATAAATTTAAGAATACAAAATTATAAAACAATGGAGACAAAATTGGGAAAAGTGGAAAACAAACAAAAAATTTTTTAATAATTGAAATTTATAGACAATGGAATCATTTTCAGAATTAAAAGGTATTATAAGAATGGCTCCTTTATTAGTTATTTATTTACAATGTATTAATACACAGAATGGAATTTTGTAAACCGTAGTCCATTCTTTTCACCCATAAAATAATTTGACAAATGTTTTCAACATACCTTATATCATGAATATTTTCAAAACTTAGAAAATTAGGATAGAATAATTGATATTTGTTATAGTAAATTTAGTAGAGCAGGATAATAGTAGATAAATTTTGGCACTAATTCCAGGATTTATGTTTAATTTTAGGCTAATCTTGTTAGAATAATTTTATTCATCTGGATTAGTACCAACTATATTAAAACTTAATCCTCATTAAATCTTCTCAATGTTAATTCTTCTTTTATACTCTTACTAATATTCCGCTCCATACTATGAAATTATCTATACGGGCTAATAATTATGAATTTATATATATATATATATATGAATTTGAAAATGAAAATGAAAATAAATTTCAAATTTTATTTATGTTTTCTAGTGAGATTAAGTTATTATACACAAATAGCAAACAAGTGGAAATGAAGAGGTTTATGAGATTTTCGTGTCTGTCTGTCTGTTTGTCCGTCTGTCCGTCTGTCTGTTCACCACTCTACTAACTTCAGTTATCAATGTTTACTATTTGACATATTTTATACATTTTTATACATTTGACATATTTTATACAGTTTATACATTTTATACATTTTTTACATTTTTTACATTTTTTACATCTTATACATTTTATATACAGAGGTGACCAATAACAACTGACAAGGGATATCCCACACTCCTACCCCCAACCCTGTCCAGCTTGCATACATGGGCAAAATGTTTATTGCTTCTGGTATTAACAATTTTAGAAATAAACTTGCATACTTAATTTAAAGAAGTTTAATGAATACTTTGTTGTAAATGACCACAGCCCATCCTGACTGGGTGGTTGGGTGATGAGAGACTTCAGATTAGTCCACTTTGCATAAAAAAATGAATTAAATTATTTTCAATTTAGATTATTTTGCTTTATGTCTTTGGAGCTATTTTTCCCTATTTCTTTTTTGCNGAAATAAACTTGCATACTTAATTTAAAGAAGTTTAATGAATACTTTGTTGTAAATGACCACAGCCCATCCTGAATGGGTGGTTGGGTGATGAGAGACTTCAGATTAGTCCACTTTGCATAAAAAACTGAATTAAATTATTTTCAATTTAGATTATTTTGCTTTATGTCTTTGGAGCTATTTTTCCCTATTTCTTTTTTGCNTGAATTAAATTATTTTCAATTTAGATTATTTTGCTTTATGTCTTTGGAGCTATTTTTCCCTATTTCTTTTTTGCGTCATGAGACTACCACCGAACATGTGACTTATTATCATCAAATACCACTACCGCTATCCTGACGACTCTTACCAACAAAAATGCCACGCTACAATGCGCATCCTTTTACTGCGAACTATCAACTATGGAGTCTAAAAACGGTAAAATTAATTATTAACAAGCTGGAAACAACTTGCACCTTATTAGATGAAAAACGAAAAACTTGTGTAAAGACTGCAACGTCGGATAAAATGCAGGCGTCTGTAATTTTCGTTAAAGTTAACTAAATTCTGAACTCCAAAACAAAAGTAATAAATATTTTGTCCATGCATGCAAGTTGATCAGAGTTAGGGCTAGGAGTGTGGGGTATCCCTTGTCAGTTGTTATTGGTCACCTCTGTATTTTATATATTTTATATTTTATACATTTTATACATTTTATACATTTTATATATTTTATACATTTTATACATTTTATACATTTTATACATTTGATATATTTTATACATTTTAAGTTACCTATTTTACTTTTTTGTTTTTAGTGAATTAGATCGCATTTTAAGATTAGTATGTGTATTTAATTAAAGTATTTTATTAATTCCTACTTCTACATTATTTCAAATGTGAAGGGTAAAGGTAATCCAAATTTTTATAAGTAAATTAGTANTATTAATTCCTACTTCTACATTATTTCAAATGTGAAGGGTAAAGGTAATCCAAATTTTTATAAGTAAATTAGTATTATACTAGTTCAAAATAGACTTAGGTACTCACAGTGTAAGTCAATTGTTGTTAAATTTAAGACAGGATTTCAAAATGAATGTTTTGAGAAGTAAAAGATCATTATTTTGATTGTTGAGAATGAGATAGTTAAGATAGTTAAGATTGTAAAGATTGTGTAGTAAGTTGAGTGAGATTAACATGAAAATGTCAAAGAAAATGACGGCTCCCTCTCATTGAAATGAAGGAAATGATGTAATTCAACCCTGTAGTTAGTCAATTTAAAAATTTTATGGCAGGATGACGAATTTTTTTTAACAATGGATTAGTACTGTGAAAAAAATAAAAAAATAGACCACCCGGTGAACTAGCTAGGGTCATTTGGTATATATTATGACTATGAGACTTTTCTCACTCACCATGAGTATCAAACTCATTAGCTTCTGCGTCAACTTCATTCTTAACACTCAAGATCCAATCAGAGTTTGGAGAATTCTTCCAAAATAAAATTNTAGCTTCTGCGTCAACTTCATTCTTAACACTCAAGATCCAATCAGAGTTTGGAGAATTCTTCCAAAATAAAATTAAATAAAATAAAAATTCACTTTCACTCTACAGGTATATTATAATTCAACCTAAGGAATGAATTAACTAATTTCAAAAAGTGTTGTTTTTTGTCACTGGTAGCTTTGAAAATGAGGAGCAGGTAGGTCTGTAAAATAATTGTTAGGTTGGATGAGAATCACTGACAAGAGTTATTATGTTTTGTTGTTAAAGAAGCCTAATTCAATGGAAAGATTTGTAACAACTGATGAGTATTTCTTAAAGTCAGACTTCATTTATACCCCTAAGTCCAAGTATCATCCCAAAAGCACCCTAAGTCAACTAAGAATAACCCCACAAGACCTAAACTATAGTGTCAAACACCTTTGCTTTCTACCTTCAGTATCAGTAACCAAAGCCATGTTGGGGTAGCACCCAAAAAAATTGAAATTTTGTTTCGAATGCTTCAAATAGTATGTTGGAGTATGTAGACAAAATTCAATAGTCGCATAGCTTTACCTTATAAAACTTTGTAAAAAAATTTGTAATTTTAGGTATTATAATTAATAATAATTATAATGAAGTTTCCATTTCATCGATCAACCTAACAAAACCTAAAACTTAAACCTAGGATATACCGTAATAAATTTTTCGCTTTATTAAACAAAACACTTCAAGGGATGATATACTGAGAAACAAGAAATCGATTAATTTTTTTAGCTTCGATGGAGTGTTTTTACACTTTACACTTTACACTTTGGTTGAAAACTAAAACGGACAAATTTTCGGTTATAAATTATAATTTTCTTTTTTAATTGACTAATATTTGGTATATGTGTCCAGTTGACAATACAATCTGATATGTTAATTATAATGAACCATCATTGTTAAAATATGTTTGAAGTAACATAATTTGAGATTTAGTAGTTAAAGATGAGTTAATCTTAAGTACTAATCTTGATTTAACTTTTTATTAAATCAAATACAAATGGTTCTTATTTCTCGAGGTTACTGTGCAAAATAATCTTAAAAATAAACTGATACAGTTTTACAAATCTACTAATGTATAATTTGCAAGAATTATTCAAAAAATTCATCTTGAATCCACATCCTTATTTCAATTCAATTGATTACGTCTAAGATAATTTAGAGCCAGTTACCAATCTNTATTTCTCGAGGTTACTGTGCAAAATAATCTTAAAAATAAACTGATACAGTTTTACAAATCTACTAATGTATAATTTGCAAGAATTATTCAAAAAATTCATCTTGAATCCACATCCTTATTTCAATTCAATTGATNTACTAATGTATAATTTGCAAGAATTATTCAAAAAATTCATCTTGAATCCACATCCTTATTTCAATTCAATTGATTACGTCTAAGATAATTTAGAGCCAGTTACCAATCTGCCAAACATCGGACATGAATCAACGACAACAATGCTTAATTTTTGTTTAATTGTTAACTACGGAAGAATCGTATTTAAATTATTGTATTTAAATTTACAAATTTAACAATTCAATATCAAAAATTTAGTACATTTATGTCCGGGTATAGTGACACTGGGTATAATAGAACTCCGGCTATTGCAAACCATACTATCCTGTCCCTATAAAACGAATGGGAGATTGTGTGTGTTAAGTAGTTCGGCTATAATAAAATCGGCTATACTGAACTTCCGGTCTTAGTGAACCAAAACGAACTGTCCCGTGAGTTATTTTGTCCGGTTATAGTGAACACGTATATGAAATTATATCTAAATTCCTCAATAAATTTCTATTTATTGATTTATGTCAATATATGCACCCGACTANCGTATATGAAATTATATCTAAATTCCTCAATAAATTTCTATTTATTGATTTATGTCAATATATGCACCCGACTTAGATGAAACCTTAGAGTAAAGTTTAATTAGCACACTTCAGTTTAAATTTCAAATCGACAAAATATTTTTTGTTGTTGCGTAGAACAGCACCTTTTGGAAGTAGGTCAAGAAACGCGTCACTGTGTTATTGTACNCGTATATGAAATTATATCTAAATTCCTCAATAAATTTCTATTTATTGATTTATGTCAATATATGCACCCGACTAGATGAAACCTTAGAGTAAAGTTTAATTAGCACACTTCAGTTTAAATTTCAAATCCACGAAATATTTTTTGTTGTTGCGTAGAACAGCACCTTTTGGAAGTAGGTCAAGAAACGCGTCACTGTGTTATTGTACACAAACTTGACTAGATCCGAAAAAGTAGAAGGAAATTATCATACGAATATTTCAAAACCCGGGATGCTTATTTAAGAACATAAAAGTGCACACAACTTTCTAATTACTTTTAAAAAGAACCAAAAGAAAGCTTGGATGACTTTTTTCGCAAATGAAATTATATTAAGTGGAAAACAACCTAATAGGAATTAAAGTGAAAAATTCATTTTGTTGCTCACAATGTTGCCGCCCATCCATCCACGATTCCTAATTTAATGCATATAAAGCACTTCTTTCTACCTGCAAATACAACTAGCCTTATATAGCTTATGAATACTTTGAAACAACCTTCTAAAGCCCACAAAGTGCTAGTTTAATTGAGGTGAGAGTACCAAAAGACTTTAGGCTTGTCGTAATCACTCTTGCGGGAGTTTCGAAAAAGATAGTGGAAGCGTCGACTCTACTTGAAAACTCAACATGAGAACATCACAATATTCAAAGTCTCAAACAAATTCCCATCAAAAGTTTACTTCTCTACATCGGCGTAGCTGAATTTATAGTTAAATATTTGGATATAATGAACAATTATTATTTTTGAATTGTAACGTATGTTCACTGTACAGATATAATGAACTCTATACTATACTGAAGAAATCTTGCCGGTCAGTATGAATTGACTATAACCGGACTTCACTCTATATTAATTTAGAAATTCTCAATTTCATTAACCGCAACCTGGGTGAGTAGTAGTAAGGTATTCAAATACCGTGTGTCTGTATGTCTGTGCATACTTTGTTAAAAACTTATTGTTTCGTTTATTTATTCATTATTTAATAAATTTATATATTTTAATGGAACGATTACACATATTTTTATTTGTATCAATTCATATTTTTGATTTGAAAACTTTTACTCCAATAAAGTTGATTCTATATATGTATTATTTTATTGTAAGATGAAGGTCATAAAGGGTTTTTTATTTATTGGTTCTATCTAAAGTTAATTGTTACATACTGATTGTTGGAGTACTTGTAATTTATTTTCTATTGTTCATCATAATTTTGGGATACCCTGTTGTTAGTTCAAAGTGATGTGATTCGTGNCTAAAGCCCACAAAGTGCTAGTTTAATTGAGGTGAGAGTACCAAAAGACTTTAGGCTTGTCGTAATCACTCTTACGGGAGTTTCGAAAAAGACAGTGGAAGCGTCGACTCTACTTGAAAACTCAACATGAGAACATCACAGTATTCAAAGTCTCAAACAAATTCCCATCAAAAATTTACTTCTCTACATCGGCGTAGCTGAATTTATAGTTAAATATTTGGATATAATGAACAATTATTATTTTTGAATTGTAACGTATGTTCACTGTACAGATATAATGAACTCTATACTATACTGAAGAAATCTTGCCGGTCAGTATGAATTGACTATAACCGGACTTCACTCTATATTAATTTAGAAATTCTCAATTTCATTAACCGCAACCTGGGTGAGTAGTAGTAAGGTATTCAAATACCGTGTGTCTGTATGTCTGTGCATACTTTGTTAAAAACTTATTGTTTCGTTTATTTATTCATTATTTAATAAATTTATATATTTTAATGGAACGATTACACATATTTTTATTTGTGTCAATTCATATTTTTGATTTGAAAACTTTTACTCCAATAAATTTGATTCTATATATGTATTATTTTATTGTAAGATGAAGGTCATAAAGGGTTTTTTATTTATTGGTTCTATCTAAAGTTAATTGTTACATACTGATAGTTGGAGTGCTTGTAATTTATTTTCTATTGTTCATCATAATTTTGGGATACCCTGTTGTTAGTTCAAAGTGATGTGATTCGTGNCTTGTAATTTATTTTCTATTGTTCATCATAATTTTGGGATACCCTGTTGTTAGTTCAAAGTGATGTGATTCGTGATTGACATATGCAGATGTGATTTTTAAATGGAATATACTTAAGATAAAAGTGATTATGGCTCTTTTACAGCTATGACAACCTTGATATCGATAATCGATATTCAAAAATCTATCACTCTTTATTTTATTGAATTAAAGGATTTAATTTTCTTAACAACTAAACCAAACTTTACTACAAAATAAGTTTTTAATTAAAATTTTGACCTATTTGAAATTTGGTGAGACCTTAAATAAATTATTAAATAGTTAATCTATTATGTATTGAAAAAACAACAAATCATAGGACACCCTTCTCAAATTAGACCACATAGCTTATAGCTATTATTTCTTGATTGGATTTTTTTAAATATGAATTTTCTTAATTGTCTCTGATGAACTATGAGTGCTGGTTTGATTGGCTTTTTGAGAATCAGATAATTTCACCCGTCATTTACTACAATGGAAATGGAAGTGAACAAATCCATAAGCAATCAATCATTAATCATTGATTATTTTCAAAATCAAATTGTCAAATTTGAGCAGGGTGGATACTTGAATAGTTTGTGTAATAAGCTTCACTAAAAAAATAGTTAAAACTGATTAATACTTTGATAATTTCAAATTATTCATAAATTCAGCCAAACTCAATAGGTTGAAAAGAAGAGAATAATTAATCTTCAAAATAATTTGTTTTCAATCAATTTCGTAATATCCACTGGCTGGTATGGTTTAGTTAAACTTATTTTGATGNTTCAAAATAATTTGTTTTCAATCAATTTCGTAATATCCACTGGCTGGTATGGTTTAGTTAAACTTATTTTGATAAAATGAGAAGGTCCGAATCTTAAGTAAATATTTATGACTACGTGCATCATTGTCGGTTAGTCGTAAACCAGCGGTTAGTGAAAATTTAATCATTGATTATATAAAATCGGAAAATCAAATANTTCAAAATAATTTGTTTTCAATCAATTTCGTAATATCCACTGGCTGGTATGGTTTAGTTAAACTTATTTTGATGAAATGAGAAGGTCCGAATCTTAAGTAAATATTTATGACTACGTGCACCATTGTCGGTTAGTCGTAAACCAGCGGTTAGTGAAAATTTAATCATTGATTATATAAAATCGGAAAATCAAATATAATCACATATTAATTGGCAGAGAGATATTTGACACTTGTAATCACTACCAAGCTACTAGATTGAGCGGTCATCGAGATAATTAAGTTTGATGTTGAGAATAGTTTGTCTTTTAACCGAATGTTAACTAACCGACGACGGTTAATTAACCGACCATGGTGTAAATAGACCTTAAAGTAAAAGGTGAAGAACCTTTATCTTTTGAGGATGTCATAATGTAAATGACTAGGTTGAAGAAGGTGTTAATTAAGAATAAAAGAATTAATAATGAAAGAAATGCATTTGATGTTGGTTTTACTTGTGTTACTTCTATCGTCTCATCATTGGATGATGAATTCATGAATCAAAGTTTTAAGGGATATGACGTCAAAATGAAGAAGAAGTGTTGATTCACCTGCACCAAATTTTGCCTACCTAGTGAATAAGTTAATAAATTAATGACTTAAGAGTAGTATGTTGCCTACAGTCCTCAATGTTATTTCAAATAACATTGAGGACTGTAGGCACTTTCCGCANGTTTTACTTGTGTTACTTCTATCGTCTCATCATTGGATGATGAATTCATGAATCAAAGTTTTAAGGGATATGATGTCAAAATGAAGAAGAAGTGTTGATTCACCAGCACCAAATTTTCCCTACCTAGTGAATAAGTTAATAAATTAATGACNTTTTCCCTACCTAGTGAATAAGTTAATAAATTAATGACTTAAGATTAGTTTTTCAGAGAAAGTCTCTCAAAGAGTTGTGAAGTGACAGCGATGAGGTGATGTTGAAGCTTACAAAAAAAAAAGAAAAAGAAAATACGAGTTTCATCTGGAGATATTTTGAATAATACAAGTGAAATGACTCTCCACAAGGGTTCCCCGAGCATTTTGGTTAAAGATGTGAAAGTATGTGTGTTATAAAATTGTAAAATAATGGAAATTTTTTTTTTTACACTTTTGTTAACTTTTGTACGTCATCCTATAAAGTAAATCTTAGCTGGAGTTCCGAAGGTTATGTTTAGTAAATTGATAAGACGCCTTGTAATGAAGGTGGCAACGTGGCAAGGTGTCATGGGTAGACAGGATCCAAAGTTGTGCTTCTACAATGAAATATAATATCTTTTTCTTAAGGAATACCCACTTTCACTTTCAAAGTCACTCCAAAGGTACAAAGGTATCCTTACAGATGAAACAAACATTAAAATTAATCACAATGGGGTCAATAACCTCACCAAAAGTTTTGTTTTTAGGGAATAAAATTTATTCATATCATAACAATAATTCCATAAAAAACCAATATCAAGTAGAGTTTAATTCATCGACTATAAGCGACATCATGAATTACTTCAGCTCATCATCACTCACTTATTTCGTAATGTTCAATTCATAAAACAATTTAACTAATTAACAATTCTCAATTTCATATGAACTGGACTATGATGATGACATGGAAGCTTGAGTTGAATTTTCATTATAATTTAACATGAAGGTAATCCCATCACTTTCTACAAAATTTCTTTCATAATGTTAATCAATAGAAAATATTATTCAATCTGCTTGATTAGTAATTATTTTTGAAAGCCTAATATACAATCTAGCCACCACCTTAGTCAATTAACTCTGTCGTCATCATCACCTCATCAATTACAAATAATAATTATTAACTTGTTTGTAACTACTTGTAGAATCTCCTTCAAAATATACAATGTTGTCAATTCTCCTATATCACATTCACAAAAAATTTGATTGAACGGAGATTCGATTTTTTTAATACGGATATACCCGATATACCCAATGAATCCAATAGGTCTATTGTATCGATGAACTCTTTCAAAAAATAATCTTTAAAAATTCAAAAATCAAGAAACAAAAATAAAGCCTACATACGGACATATAAAACAGACAAGACGATGACATAAACCTTTTGTAGCACCATTGTTCGCGGTTAAAAATTAGCTTACTATTATTTAATATGTCGAATTTTTTTAAATAAAGATGTCCTAAAGAAAAATTGAGCCAATAGGATTTGAATCACAAAAATGATTGATTGTATTCCAATATTTGAATTTTGTGGAGGATTTGGATTACCTTTGAAGTAACTTTCAGATTCATCTGAAGTTTGTCAATAAATTGTAATTTGTAAATATAGTACTATCTCCAACTGTAGACTTCNGAAAAATTGAGCCAATAGGATTTGAATCACAAAAATGATTGATTGTATTCCAATATTTGAATTTTGTGGAGGATTAGGATTACCTTGTAGGTAATTGTAGGATTACCTTGGATTTGGATTGAAGTAACTTTCAGATTCATCTGAAGTTTGTCAATAAATTGTAATTTGTAAATATAGTACTATCTCCAACTGTAGACTTCATATGTCAATAATATGTAACTTTATAATTACCTCTTTCATCATTTAATTATTTTAAACTTTAATGTCAAAGCTTTTGTTTTTAAATTTGTTACGGAAGTTACCTATTATTATGATTTCAAATAAAAGAAAGCAAAATTTACCATTTTGTAGAGTATTGTTGAGTGATGTTGGAGTAGTTGAGATGAAGAAACGATGTCAACCTATTGGGGATAATAATTGGGGATAAGCCATTATTGGTTTCCGTGTATTGTCATTGTGCTCAAACCTTCATTTCCAATCTGTTTCGTTTGTGTCCGATCTGATACTCGCACGTTTGACCACTCGTATTCGTCCATTTCAAAAGTATAGTCTCTTGAGCTAAACAGCCGAGCTCTTTATGGACCAATCCAATCAATCAAAACATCAATTTACTTACTTAGAATAACTAAACTAGGTTGAAATAATATTTTCTACCAAAGTTGGAATCAAAATCTTCACTCAACATCATTGTAAATATTGTCATAATATTCTTCTCAAGGAGTCCAATTCTTAATTTCTAACTCTTAACCTAATCCATCAATTCTGATTTGATTACTTTCAAATTTTAGATCATTTTTAGGAAATGTTGACATACCACTTGGACACTCTCCTGAAACAAAAGATATGTAATCGATTCCAATGTCTCTCAAAAGGATTATTCTTCCCAATTTTACCTTCAAATCGTATTTAATTTACTCCATTCAGACATTATTCATTATTAATTTGAGAGAAAATTACTAAATTTGGGCCATATATGGGCCATACTTCATAGTATGGCCCATGGTATCNTTATTAATTTGAGAGAAAATTACTAAATACAGGTGTTTCCAACCTCGCTGTAAAATGACCAAACAATTATTTGGTCGAGCGCGTTAACGCGCTCTTCATTTATGTCAGTACCATCATGGTTCATGACACTCCAAGTGTCCTCCTGATTACCGTTTCCATACATGTGTTTCATGCAAAGATCGTTATTTCCTTTTCTACCAATCACATTCGGCGTCTATTTTTAGACTAGTTAAGCACATTTCACACTCCAATTCTATATAAATTGTTATAATTATGAAAAATTCGTACAAAGTTAAGTTACTTGTTTTATACCATGCAACACTTTGACCTTACGATGACCATATAAACTAGCACATATAAAAAATATATAAAATATATACAACTTAGCACATATAAAATTGCAATGTATGAAAGTTTATTAATTTTGCAATACTGCTAAACATATACAGAAGGTTATTTAAATAAGTCTGGTTGTTAGGACATAAGAGTGTCATAGCGTGGGTCGATGGTGCTGCCATCAAGTCCATTACTGTAGAACTAAAATTTTCTCACATAGTTTATGCGCGTAACTCTAACGGTTACTGGTGCTGTCAAAATAGTAATACAGTGAATTTTTTCCAAACCTCCCATTTTTGAAATTTGTTATTTTCTAAAATAAACAAATCTGGAGGAACTACAGTGAAATTCGGCAATAGTTTTTAGAATTGACAAAAAAAAAATCTACGGAATCTAGTGAATTATTTTAAAACTTCCCATTTCCAAAATGCAATTCCATGGAAACAACATAAAGATAAGCAAAAAATTGGTGAAATTGGTGAGGTGAAAGCAGAATGTAGAGCAATACGTTATGACCGATCTTTACTGTTGGAAAGTAATTTAACGAAATTGCCATGGCGTTGACTGTTTGTTTATGGGAGGTTTGAAAACAATTCACTGTATAATGGAACATGCTTATAAGGTCAACGATTTTGCAGGAAGTATTCTAGTATCATAGCCATCGCCATCATGGTCTTTTAACGGATATAAAACCAATTAGGTGTTATATCAAAGTTATGACGATTTTGAAAGGAATATGCATTATTTAATTATTCGACAGGAACTGAAGTAATTAAATGAATAAGCAATGCTGAAGCATGTTTGCGGCTTACCATTTCAACTAATCTGTAACTATTGCTTGTACTCTAATGTAAATTTGTTTACTCTAATCGCCTTTGTAATGGCGGAAACATGAAAGCGAAGTTGTGGCATTATTGCAATTGTTAACCAAATTATACAAGAATAATAACTTTAATGCCGGAGTTATTCGAAGTTCCTTAAACTAAGCTCACCTTAGTTCTCTCTTTGAGAACATTTAAGGAAACCATAAATCTCATGTTCAGGAAGTTGGAAACAAATTTAGAAGAAAGTTTAAGATGCGGATGAGTATTAGTATCAGATTGACACTTTTGATGAGTGGTCATCGAAATATTTCATCACAGAGTGGGAAATACATTGTTGCCTGTACTGTCCCCTCCATTAATTCGTCAAGCTGAATTCAGTCAATAACCGTACAAACTGTTTACACGTTTTTAATCAATATTTCTTTAGTTACGGTGATTCGACTTTAAATATAACTCAAATAGTGGTTAAGTACACAATTTCATGCCTGCCTGATTGAATTTAATTCGACCGAATAATCAAATCTGAGNCTCAAATAGTGGTTAAGTACACAATTTCATGCCTGCCTGATTGAATTTAATTCGACCGAATAATCAAATCTGAGAATCAGATCTGACGATACACTAGTTAGAATGTCGAAACTTATACTAATATTACTAATAGCAATTATGAGGTATCCATTAGGTTTCTTTTTGGCAATGCGCTGGGGCATTAGCAAGCATAATTTAAACTATATCCGGCAAGTTTTGACAAAATGAACATGGAGAATTATAACCATTCTCTATGTTCAACTCCCATCAGACAATGACGAAGTGGTGCTTCTGAGCAACAAAATAAAGTCCGAACCATGTTTGCTTCCTATTAGTACTTAATGCCATCGCTCTTCTCAAAAAAGCGCAGAAGTAGACAAGGTGTCAGGGAAGGCGGTAAAATTCAACTATTCTTTCGCCGTGTGACAGAGAATTAAAACATTTATTATTTCCAAGCAGTAAGTATTCATAACAAATAAATTAAAAACACTTTAAAAATTTTGTAGAAACAGTAAAGTTGANATTTCCAAGCAGTAAGTATTCATAACAAATAAATTAAAAACACTTTAAAAATTTTGTAGAAACAGTAAAGTTGATGGATACCTTGAAAAAAAACAGTATTTATGGTTAATCGTCTTCAGTGCGCTGTATTTTCTCGGTTTTGTTTAAAACATTGTTTCCAAGGGAATATTGATTAAAAACGTGTAAACAGTTTGTACAGTTATCGACTGAATTCAGCTTGACGAATTAGTGGAGGGGACAGTATAGAGATACAAATTAAAAAATCTATAAAGAATTTTTATTGATTGTTAATTTTGTATCACTATTGTTGCCTAGCTGACCTTCGAAGCACTTACCATAAGTGTTTGAACTAACCTATGGTTAATCCATGTAAAGCTTCAACTGTGTGTGTTTTCCAGATTTCAGGTCACATATTTTAATTTGGTAAGATAACGAATAAGAACTTAATTTCTTTACTTTATCCAATTTAAAAATCAATGACTTTATGCATTTATGAATTTAAGTGTAAAAAGTAGTAAAATTAGTTTGTGGAAAGGAATTTTTATGCCGGAGCACGTATTTAGCTTCTAAAAATAAGAAGCGAAAAGATAAATGTGGAGATTGCGCAAGGTATTCGTATTATATAAGATCCACGTACCACGAACTTGGGCTTAGAATTTTGGTTTTATATCCGTTTTGGTCTTATAGCGCGATATTTCCCCCATGCCAAATACATTGTTCCAAACCAAGTGCGTCAAAAATTGATCTTATAACCTAGTTGGTCTCATATGGGGTGGTCTTTTCAGTTACTTGGTTTACATGTTCACAGAAATTCAGAAAATAAATAAATCGGAGCATAGGATCAGGCAAGAATTAGAAATAAATATTACAAGTATCATTTCAAATAAATAATTTTCAAAAAACAAAAAGCCTATTATTTGAATTTGAAGTGAAGGATAAGTGCTTAGACTTTAGATCCAAATGTGTAATGTTCCACTAGCGCATACTTATAAACTTCTCAGCCTGATTGGTATTNAAAAGCCTATTATTTGAATTTGAAGTGAAGGATAAGTGCTTAGACTTTAGATCCAAATGTGTAATGTTCCACCAGCGCATACTTATAAACTTCTCAGCCTGATTGGTATTTTTTGAAGTTTGAATGGAGAAAGTAAATTGTGCGATATAAATAACTCTTATGTGATGTGTGGGAGTAGTGAACGAAGAGAAGTAATGGGTCTATCAATTGTTGTCTTTCAAAGAATAATTATTATTATGAGTTAATGAGATTCTGTGTACGCTTGATTATTAATAAGAAATACTTGGATTTCAATAAGATTTACAAGATTTCTTATCAATTTTCATTTTTCGAAGAAATTAATTTATACCTTTTCACCAACTTAATTACTTTTAATTCACAACGATAGACATCAAGCATCAAGGTATGACTGAAATTGGAAATTACCTTGTGTTCTGAGGTACTTTTAGATTCAATAAAGTANACATCAAGCATCAAGGTATGACTGAAATTGGAAATTACCTTGTGTTCTGAGGTACTTTTAGATTCAATAAAGTACGGTAGGAAGAGAAGTTGAACAAAGCTGTAATCATTCATATAACAGACAGAATTCTTCAATTCTCTATTCTTACTTTTAATTATTATCCAACTATTCCTATTTTTAAAGTCGGCTTCAAAAATTATTCAACCAAAGGAGTTACTTAGAACATAAAAAGTAAGTTTTGACTTATACTTTCACTTTTATCAGATTGTAAGGACACGATGATGATGATATTTTCTCCCGGGTTGTTTAACTGGAATGAAGGAGCTGTAACTATGAATCTGTTGTAGCCTAAATGACTCAGGTAAGCTATAAACTGAACATTAGTGTGTATGGAAAAGTGATGAAACGAAGTAACTACAGTGTGTTATTTAAGTAAGTCTGATTGTTAGGGCATAAGAGTGACATAGCCTGGCTTTCGAATTCCTTCATAACTGATGCAACTTGGAGAAAGTTTCCGCTCATTCTCTAACGAACCACGTTTGAGAACACTCATGCTGGAATCCACAACGGCTAAAACCTGAGCCTCGGCTCAGGCTCAGTTTGGTAACCACAACAACCAAAAGTACGGGTCAAGTTTGATTCTGATCTCCCGATAAGAATCCAAGTATCAATCCGCCCATCAGAATCTGTTTGCTATGCATAATGAAAAAAGTGATCCAGGATCAAGGTTTAAAACGTGATCCGGTTCAATGTTTTCCAAAGCAGGCAGATAGGTAGACTCAGAAGAAAGATTAAAGATTTTACTTCGAAATCACTTTCATTAATGCTTTTTCAATATTAACATTATTAGTCTGTTTCTATTGAACCAAAAAGTTTGGCATAAGTATACTAGTAAGTTGATCAAAAATATAAAAATGAATTCGGGCTGGAGTTTCTCCCGGCCGACATAGGCAACGTCTCCTACTATGCATAGATATTGGAGAATATATATGAAAAAATCTTTTCAAATAATTGTTAAAAATTACACCTTTTTACAATAATTAAAATATTATCGTTGCATATAAACAAAATTATATCAAAAAGTTGGTAGTAGAGTAGTCATTACATTATTTTTTTTAGTAAACAATATTTAACCCTTAATTTGTGTGTAGGAGGAATTTAATTTCTTCCTGAAGATCACACCCACATTCAAAAAATTGATTTTAACGTTTTCAGATTGTAAAAAAATTTTTTTCTTGCTCTGAATACTTGTACTTTATTTTATTCCGTAAAAAAACATTGCTGTAAATTTTTAACACATAATTTGGAAAGTTTAGGTTAGTTTTGTATGTTCTTATAGATTCATTACACAAAAACTGCACTAATCTTTCTGACAAATGTGGCAACTGTGTAGCCGGGATTTCTCCGAGTTCATAATAGTTTTTTCTTCTCTCAAAAAATTAAATAAAAGTGGGCCAGAAAAAAACCCGCGGCCCGGCCAGGGATTTTCCAGATAAACATAAATGGATAGCGCTCCGTATTCCACGACNGACATCAAGCATCAAGGTATGACTGAAATTGGAAATTACCTTGTGTTCTGAGGTACTTTTAGATTCAATAAAGTGCGGTAGGAAGAGAAGTTGAACAAAGCTGTAATCATTCATATAACAGACAGAATTCTTCAATTCTCTCTTACTTTTAATTATTATCCAACTATTCCTATTTTTAAAGTCGGCTTCAAAAATTATTCAACCAAAGGAGTTACTTAGAACATAAAAAGTAAGTTTTGACTTATACTTTCACTTTTATCAGATTGTAAGGACACGATGATGATGATATTTTCTCCCGGGTTGTTTAACTGGAATGAAGGAGCTGTAACTATGAATCTGTTGTAGCCTAAATGACTCAGGTAAGCTATAAACTGAACATTAGTGTGTATGGAAAAGTGATGAAACGAAGTAACTACAGTGTGTTATTTAAGTAAGTCTGATTGTTAGGGCATAAGAGTGACATAGCCTGGCTTTCGAATTCCTTCATAACTGATGCAACTTGGAGAAAGTTTCCGCTCTTTCTCTAACGAACCACGTTTGAGAACACTCAGGCTGGAATCCACAACGGCTAAAACCTGAGCCTCGGCTCAGGCTCAGGCTGGTAACCACAACAACCAAAAGTACGGGTCAAGTTTGATTCTGATCCCCCGATAAGAATCCAAGTATCAATCCGCCCATCAGAATCTGTTTGCTATGCATAATGAAAAAAGTGATCCAGGATCAAGGTTTAAAACGTGATCCGGTTCAATGTTTTCCAAAGCAGGCAGATGGGTAGACTCAGAAGAAAGATTAAAGATTTTACTTCGAAATCACTTTCATTAATGCTTTTTCAATATTAACATTATTAGCCTGTTTCTATTGAACCAAAAAGTTTGGCATAAGTATACTAGTAAGTTGATCAAAAATATAAAAATGAATTCGGGCTGGAGTTTCTCCCGGCCGACGTAGGCAACGTCTCCTACTATGCATAGATATTGGAGAATATATATGAAAAAATCTTTTCAAATAATTGTTAAAA
>NIPM01000563.1:0-10687 GCA_002738285.1 Holacanthella duospinosa
ATAATTTGAGAATTGCTGGAAATCGGTGAAGTGAGTTCAAATCCTGAGACGGGTCTCGGAAATATTTAGATTTACTCTTTAGATTTGAGAACAGAAGTTTCATGCTATTGACTTTTATTGAAAAATATAAAGAATTGGTCACAGATATCGCGCTTCTAATCCGAATTCTAATCCCAAACCAATCCCGACGGGATTGGTTTGGTTAGTCTCCAAATGGGATTAGACGTTAAGGACTGATTCTGTCTTGCCAAACACCTTGGATTAGGGATTGGGATTAGAATCTGTAAAATTATTTTACTCGGATTGAGAATTGGGGATTACTAATCCCTAATCTGGATTGCCTAATTCTCAATCCCTAATCTGGATTATCCCAACTTTGGTTCTGGACACTGAAAATTAATGTATTCATGAAATTTCTTATAATCAGAACTCAACAGTGCATTTTATGTAACACTCCTTAGGTAAGAATAA
This sequence comes from Holacanthella duospinosa, assembly GCA_002738285.1. Lineage (NCBI taxonomy): Eukaryota > Metazoa > Arthropoda > Collembola > Poduromorpha > Neanuridae > Holacanthella > Holacanthella duospinosa. The sequence continues at coordinate 472 of NIPM01000563.1, forward strand.
GTTTACATAAGAGTGCAAGTGTTTTAAAAATTAGTGCTTAGTTGCGTGTATTTCAATTCAGGTTACAAACTTTATTCTTACCCAAGGACAGTGATGGTCTATCAGGACCACATAATCTGCAGTAGTGGAGTTCTGAAAAGAAAGTTACTGTAATAATCAATTCTTCAGAAGCCAAAATAAATTAAATTCATTTTCAGAAATTTATGAAGGCGAACCTTCGGTGAGTTATTTTCAAGATCTTATTAAGTTTTGAGGTTAATTCAAATCCTGGTCAATTTACTTACCACTATGGATCAATCAATCAATAGTTGACCTAGTTATTACATGAAATAAATGCTGATTGTCCAACCCGCTCCCTTAACTTCTCAGCTGTTGTCGATTTGTTGCATGTTCGCTAAGTTCCCTCCACCTTTTGATTCTATGCGCGCATTAATTCACCTAGGTCATTTTTGGGGAAAGGCGAAGAAAGCACAGTAGACTTTAATGTGGAACATATTGTATACTACCAGGCAAAGAAGATTTTGTGCTTTCGTTCAGCTCCATCTAAAGGCTTTTGTAACGCGAAATAGCGAAGTATAAACCTACTGGAAATCAATTTACTGTAGAACCAAAAATTAAAAAATTCTGAGAACTTTCACCAACTCGTTTCCCGCCAAAATTTCAGTGCCGGCAAACACCACTGTATGTAACGCCCTGAGTAGCTTTTATAAATTAGTTAAATTTATTTGTAACGCTAAAATTTGGTATAATTTGATCAACTCATGATCCACTCCGCAAACAATTTTAGTTCTTTGATTTGAATATTTGCTTAATCAAATTACACTCCAACCAGTGTTTTTGGGACGACTGGAAGTTACTTTTGACCCATGCTATTTGCTGGAGAAAGCGTGGTAACATAAATTATTGTCAATTAAACTCCATAAACCAAATTGTTTTAGATGATACTGTTTACATGTTTCAGAAAGATTATGCGCAAGTTTAGAGGAGAATTTTTTTAATCAAGTCTGTGCGACATTTAGGAAAAATTTACGATTTTTTGAAAATTGTAATTTCGGAACATTCGTTTGGGACACCTAACTTCTCATGTACATTGTACCAAAAGTATGTTCCGAAATTACAATTTGCATAAAATCGTACCTTTTTTTCTAGACGTCACAGAGACTTGATTATACAATTTCTCCTCTCTACTTTCACATAATCTACTTTCACTCTACTTTCACTTTGTGAAATATGTAAACAGTATCATCTAAAAAAAGTTTGCTTTAACCCATTTAGAAAATTGAAAGCTGGTATAAGTTTATCGAAAGAAACGAAATGTACTCTTCAACCAAAACTAGATGACCCTTCGCGATATGTTAAAAGAGACGGCCCAAATAACATTGCATCGAGACATCTGTTATTATGGACATACATCATCTTGAAGCCATCAATTATAGTAACGAAGTTTTGCAAGGTAACACCATCCTAAAAATTGACCCTTGACCCCTGGACGTCGCCAATTTAGCATAGTGTGTACCGATGCATCTGAGGGATTGAGTTGGGAGTTGGAATTTAGACTCCCTGTGGATATCCTGGTCAATGTTTAATTTGGATGTAAACTCAGAAAAATTGAACCTTGTCCCCTGGAGGTCACCAACTTTAGCATAAGGTGTACCGAGGCATTTGTCGAATTAAACTAGGAGTCGAAATACAGACTCTTATGAACCTCCAGGTCAATACTTAAATTAGGTTATGACCCCATAAAAATTGACTCTTTATCGTTGGGTTACCAAAGTTAGCATAGAGTGTACCGAGGTATGTGTGGGATTGACTTGGGAGTTGGAATATAGAATCTTGTGGACCTGCAGGTCAATGTTTAAATTATTTGTTACCAAACAAAAATTAACCCTTTACTGCTAAACATCATTGAAATAAGATATGGTGTTACGAACGATGCATCTGTGCGGTTGAGTTGGGACTCAGAATATATTACTGGAGTCCTGCTAGTCAACTTTCGTGACAGCACAATGCTTAAAAAATTCACCTTGTACGGATCCCGGCGTCAAGGGTAATTTTTTCTGAGGTTACACCCAATTTAAACATTGACCAATTGAGTCTATATTCAAATTATCAACTTAATTCCACAAATGCATCGGTACACAATAGGCTAACTTTTGTTACCTCCAATGGTCAAGGGTCAATTTTAAAGATGGTGTTGCCATCCCACATTTCGTTACTCTAATTGATGGCTTCAAGTTGATGTATGTCTCCCGTCGTAATAACAGATACATTGGTTCCAATGTTATTTAGGCCATCTCTTTTAACCAAATACGGGTTACCGAAGATTCATCTACTTTTGGTTGGAGAGTATAAATTCTTTTCCTTAGTTCATAGTTTTGTGGCAATCTGAGCTAAAAATGATAGTCGAATCTACTTCGCTAGCTAGTATAACTTACTACTAGATCTGTCCAAACCAAACGAGGTTTTATGTCACAGAGGATTGAACGCAGAGTACATAAATTAGATCCACCCGTCTAATCTAATCGGTTAAATGTCGTTGACTCGCGCCTAACCTGGCGGAAAGAAATCAATATTATACAAAAGAAGCCAAAAAATATTCTCTGATTTGATTAAAAGGTTTTCAGTAATTGAATTCGTTTGCCTACTTTTAAAGTTATATATTATTGACGCCCTGTCAATTTATATGAAGAAAACTATTCTTGCTGTTGCTGTACAGTATGTTCCACATTAAAGTTTACTGTGCTTTCTTCGCCTTTCCCCAAAAATGACCAAGGTGACTTAATACGCACGTAGAATTCAAAAGTGGAAGGAACTTAGCCAACATGCAACAAATCAACAACAGCTGAAAAGTTAGGGAGCGGGTTGGGCAATCAGTATTTATTTCATGTAATAACTAGGTCAACCATTGATTGATTGATCTATAGTGGTAAGTAAATTGACCAGGATTTGAATTAACCTCAAAACTTAAGATTTGAAAATAACTCACCTAAGGTTCGTTGTCATAAATTTCTGATAATGAATTAAATTTGTTCTGGACCCTGAAGATTAGTGTATTCATGAAATTCCTTATATTCAGAACTCAACACTTTATGTATCACTGTCCTTGGGCAAGAATAAGTTTACATAAGAGTGCAACCGCTTTAAAAATTAGTGCTGAGTTGCGTGCATTTCAATTCAGGTTACAAATTTTATTCTTAGCCAAGGACGTGGTGGTCCATCAAGAACTCTTAAATTGTAGTGGTGAGTTCTGAAGGAAAACTTACATTAATAACCTAATCTTCAGACCAAAATTAATTAACTCATCAGAAATTTATGAAAACGAACCTTTGGTGATTTATTTTCTAGATCTTATTAAGTTTTGGGGTTAAACCAAATCCTGGTCAATTTAATTATCACTATGAATAAATCAATGAATGGTTGACCTAGGGCTGGATTTTGGTAGAAAAGTTAACCAATTTGGTTAACTGACCGGTTAACGAAAAAGTTAACTACGCCTTAATCCAATTCGTTATTTGAATCTAGAAACCGTTGGTTAAGTTAAAGTTAAGTTAAAAGTTAAGTTAAAGGTAAGTTTAGTTAAAGTGGACTAACTAAAGGTTAACCATCCTTCCGAGCATGGTTAACTTTTTGGTTAAAGTTTACAAAAATATTCTGGTTAACTTCATTTCTAGGTTCGGATTCGATTAGACTTTTTGGTTAACCAATGGTTAACCATAAAACTTTGGTTAACTAGCTACCAAAATGCAGCCCCTAGTGGTTACATGAAATAAATACTGATTGCCCAACCCTCTCCCTTAAATTCTCAGGTATTGTCGATTTGTTGCATGTTGGCTAAGTTCCCTCCACTTTTTGATTCTACGCGTGCATTAAATCACCTTGGTCATTTTTAGCAAAAGGCGAAGAAAGCACAGTAAACTTTAATGTGGAACATATTGTACTCCATGGTTCTTTTTTAGAATTTATTTTTCCTACTCTCATTGTCACCAACAAATGCACGCCTCTCACTACATCATAACTACCCAGATGGAAAAGCACAAATTGTGGCTACTTTTATGCAGCGACATATGATTGTAACTTGGGCTGCGAATGACTCCCTTTGTTTTTTCTTGATAGGAGTCAGGTGACTAAATGACTCCCACTTTTGAAGAGTCAATCATGTTTTAAATTAATTGTTAGGTGACTTTTCTCATCACCCCTGAGCATTGAGTCAGAGTGAGATGACTCATAAAAATTTAGTGTATAAAGCAAACAACATATTTTCAGAATTTCTTTGAATCTTANGTGTATAAAGCAAACAACATATTTTCAGAATTTCTTTGAATCTTAGTCACTGAGTCATGACTGACTCAATTCTTAAATGTCATCTTAGAAGATTCACTCAGTTAATTTTATACTTATAACTGACACTACAAAATTGGGAGTCAATGAGTCATGACTCTGACTAGAAAAAAAATTTTTTTTTTGGAAATATAGACATTACATGTGTCTATCCTTGGAAAAATTTCAAATTGAAAAAACTATCCAAAAACTTGGTGAATAATTGATANTGATAAAAAAAATCCGACTAAAGAGTTCCGGAACACGATTATAAAGTTGGACACTGCAACTGTTAATTTCATTAAGTATTTTAGCATTTGTCTATCAATAGACAAGAAGTACATGATTGACTTTCCAATTAGAAACTTTTAATTAATTATTCGAATTTCACAATTACCTCACAAAATCATCAAATGTGTGGAAATTGTGAAATTTTAAATCCCATGGGGATGAGCTACTTGAGTTTTATACTCAAAATTGTCAAGAATCCAAGGGACGAAAGATTTGGTTCGACGATAATTCAACTATTANTTTTAATTAATTATTCGAATTTCACAATTACCACACAAAATCATCAAATGTGTGGAAATTGTGAAATTTTAAAGCCCATGGGGATGAGCTGAACCACTTGAGTTTTATACTCAAAATTGTCAAGAATCCAAGGGACGAAAGATTTGGTTCGACGATAATTCAACTATTANACTTGAGTTTTATACTCAAAATTGTCAAGAATCCAAGGGACGAAAGATTTGGTTCGACGATAATTCAACTATTAACTTCTGGAGCCTCTCATAAATAGCCAGAAAAGCGAATCATGTTCTAGTTTTCACAATCAACGTCAGTCTGATGTCCTCTATCAGATTATGAAAATAGTGTGAGTTGGAATGACCGTAAATTAATTCTATGTTTGAAAAGTGTTAATGGAGTGGATTACAGACAGAGTTTTAACTGCGTACTTGTAAATATCCAAAACAACACATTCAAATCTGCAGCATACGAAGGTTAGAAACTTAAAAAACCATTCTGAGAGGAAAATACATCTGTCTGCGTATTCGCTGCAGAGTTCATTGCCCTCAGAGAAATTCAAATATTTAATTAAGAATTACATTCACAATAAATAATTCAATATTTATTGTGAAATAATTATATATAAATATTCATATATATATTAGCCCAATTCATATATAAATATATATATATATATTTAATATATATTACTTATTACATATTTATATATATATAATATATATATTATATAATATATATCACATATAAAATATAAATATATTTCATATACATATAAAATATAAATATATTTCATATAAATATAAAAAGATTCAATTATTTAATTAAGAATTACATACACAATAAATATTATATTTATTGTGTATGTAATTCTTAAATAAATATTGGAAAATTTATTGTGAAGTAGATATATAATTAGTCANTAGCCCAATTCATATATAAATATATATATATATATTTAATATATATTACTTATTACATATTTATATATATATAATATATATATTATATAATATATATCACATATAAAATATAAATATATTTCATATACATATAAAATATAAATATATTTCATATAAATATAAAAAGATTCAATTATTTAATTAAGAATTACATACACAATAAATATTATATTTATTGTGTATGTAATTCTTAAATAAATATTGGAAAATTTATTGTGAAGTAGATATATAATTAGTCATTTATATTCATATAAATTTAATATTTATATATAAATATATAAATATAAATATATAAAATATATAAATATATAAATATACTGTGAAATAAATATATAANTCACCATCAATCGCTAACAAACAAAAATCAAAAAATTAAAAAGTGGATTTTGAGCTTTGAGTAATAGATTAAGCCTAATACTTATAACATCTTTACAATCTACTTAACCACAATATACTTTTTTTTTCTTAGTTTTTTTCTTTTCGTGTTCCAATCACTTATTTTTATAGTTAGTCCTGCTTGCGGGAGTGTCTCGGTAAATTACCATTTTGTATTAGAAATGATACCTTTGACACTTGAATAAAATGTAAATCAATCAATCAATCAATCCTGTTGTGTGCAGAAAAAAATTACTATTTTCATTAGGTCAAACTAGTGTAATTTTGAACACTGAGTTAACCATAGTAAAATTAATAGGTAAACCAAAATTCACAAATCCGCTTTTTGTCACCAAACACTATGTTAAACACCAAAATTAAAAAAGTTGCCAATATCGCATTGTCACCAAAAATTTGGGCTCCCTTGGGGGTGACATTAAACGAATTCCACTGTAGTTAGTAAAATTAACCAATACAGTGTTAATATACAAAAGTAAATAATGAGTTGAAGAAATTCGAAGTAATGAAGTAGGAAAATCAGTCCCGGAAATTTTTTAATATAACTTTTTACTTAGATAATTTATGATGCAGACGGACTTGAGGTATAGGTTACCCATCATGGTGTGTTTTTAAAACTGAAATATCTCGAGAACGAAAAGGTTTATTTCAATTCTGCAAATACCAAATTGAAGATAAATGCTTAAAGTTACATTTAAAACATTTTCCGGAGGTCAGGGATCACTGGGTCACCAGCGCAATTGCGCAGAAATACCANTTTATTTCAATTCTGCAAATACCAAATTGAAGATAAATGCTTAAAGTTACATTTAAAACATTTTCCGGAGGTCAGGGATCACTGGGTCACCAGCGCAATTGCGCAGAAATACCATATTATAAATGCATAGTTTGGGATTATAATCTATGGTACGACGTCATCACCATAGATTATAAATCGCCAACAATGGATATAAATGCATGGTACGTACCATAGATTATAAATCGTCTACCATAGATTTAAATCCCGTTTAAGGCTTCGATGTTTGGTGATTTATTTTCTAGATCTTATTAAGTTTTGGGGTTAACCAAATCCTGGTCAATTTAATTATCACTATGAATAAATCAATGAATGGTTGACCTAGTGGTTACATGAAATANAACCAAATCCTGGTCAATTTAATTATCACTATGAATAAATCAATGAATGGTTGACCTAGTGGTTACATGAAATAAATACTGATTGCCCAACTTAAATTCTCAGGTATTGTCGATTTGTTGCATGTTGGCTAAGTTCCTTCCACTTTTTGATTCTACGCGTGCATTAAATCACCTTGGTCATTTTTAGCAAAAGGCGAAGAAAGCACAGTAAACTTTAATGTGGAACATACTGTATCTAACTGAATGAATCGACAAGACGCCGCTGTTGTCACATACTTGACAAGATTTGTTAGGATGACAACATACAATTTAACTTAATTCTGAGATTTGATTTTTTGCAAGTGTTTCCCTACGTTTCAATGATTTTTGAGTATATTTGACGGGAAAAGTAAATACTTAAGTTATTAGTAAGATGTACAAGGACAGCAAAATAAACCCGGGCCTTCTTTCTTCGCCTTTCACCAAAATCGGCTTAAGTCAGCAGGCAAACAAGTAGTGAATAATAGACGTGAAGTTAGCTGACTAATTTTGAATTTTTTTTTTAATTATGGATATTCTAATGTAACATTCGTCACTCCAGACACCTTGATCTCAACCTGAAAAAAAAAAACAAGAGATTGACTTTATGGTGTAGGCAGCATGAAAGAAAACCTAAACTCCACAGCATTAGGGTTTTTTCGACAAATGCTGCCTTGCAAAAATTAATCTTTTGTCCTCAAGTTAACTTGACATCCTAACAGTAATTTCCTAATTACCTTTAACGATCCCGGATTAATTATTCTTTGAAGCATAATTTTTATTTACAAAAATTGTTAAAACAGGATCATATTTCCTCCCGTTTACAATTTAGTACCTGGAAACTACCAAAATTTGTCGCGGATTAATTTTCCCCCCAACTATATTTTTTGAAAATTTCAAAATACTTTACGAAATGAACTAATATCACATGTTTTTTTTAGTTTAAACCCATGTTTGATACCAGAAAAATGCCAAAATTAGTGGCGGATTAATTTGGCCCCTCGTAAATTGTATTTGTAAACCGTAAAAATCATTCAGAAATAAATTAAAACCACTTATTAAGCATTCAGCTAGACGATAAATCCATGAAAACACAAAATTTATTGGCCGATTAATTTGGTCTGAAAATAAATAAATAATTTTTTTGTTGAAAATCCCAAAAATCTATCCGAAAAAAGGTCATCACTTACTAAGAGTTGGAAAATAGATATAGTTACATAAAAATAACAAATTTAGTCGCAGATTTCTTATGTAAGTATTTTACTATTTTCAACAAAAAATGGGGGCCAAATTAATCCGCGACTAATTTTGGCATTTTCCTGGTACCAAATATGTATTTAAACAGAGTTCGAAGAAAATATCAAATCGATATATATCACGATATTTATCAAGATATATATCATGATATTTATTTCGGAAAATATCGTAATATTTTTGATATTTTCATTAAACAACAGTTTTTGAATTAGAGACCACCCATGAACCCATAGGCGTAAGTGTAAAGCATGCACGACGTAAAACTGCTGTTGATTTTTATTGAGTTAATTCCTCTGTTCGAACGCCTGGAGCAATTTATTTCCATTCGCGAAACTACTTTTCACAGTTATCAACAAATAAATGCTAATTGTGAAAACTAGATGTGGTAATTGTGAAAACTTAGATAGAATTAATTCACGGTCATTCCAACTTAAACTTTATTCATAAGGTGGTAGAGGACATCAGACTGATATTGATAGTGAAAACTAGAACATGATTTGCTTTTCTTGCTATTTCTGGGAGGCTCCAGAAGTGAATGGTTGAATTATTTTGGAACCCTATCTCTTACCATGTCTTTCGTCCCTTGGATTCTTGAGAATTTTGAGTATAAAACTCAAGTGGTTCAGCCCATATGCAAAGCTTTGGGATTTAAAATTTCACAATTGCCACACATGAATAAAAATCATACAACGATAGACAATCGTATTTTGAATAAGTTTGATTAAAAATTTTTTTTAGGAAAAACCTTTATTCACATATATTTTTCGAGTCAAACTCGAAAAAGTGAAAAAAATCTCATAATTAGCTAAGATGACCCTATATAAAGCAAAATATCATAGATTGAATTTCTTTCATTCATACACTTGAATAATACTGCAGTTTTACGTCGTGTATACTTTACACTTACGCATTAGAGACCACCCATGGGTTCATGGGTGGTCTCTAATTCAAAAACTGTTGTTTAATGAAAATATCAAAAATATTACGATATTTTCCGNATGGGTTCATGGGTGGTCTCTAATTCAAAAACTGTTGTTTAATGAAAATATCAAAAATATTACGATATTTTCCGAAATAAATATCATGATATATATCTTGATAAATATCGTGATATATATCGATTTGATATTTTCTTCGAACTCTGTTTAAATACATATTTGGTACCAGGAAAATGCCAAAATTAGTCGCGGATTAATTTGGCCCCCATTTTTTGTTGAAAATAGTAAAATACTTACATAAGAAATCTGCGACTAAATTTGTTATTTTTATGTAACTATATCTATTTTCCAACTCTTAGTAAGTGATGACCTTTTTTCGGATAGATTTTTGGGATTTTCAACAAAAAAATTATTTATTTATTTTCAGACCAAATTAATCGGCCAATAAATTTTGTGTTTTCATGGATTTATCGTCTAGCTGAATGCTTAATAAGTGGTTTTAATTTATTTCTGAATGATTTTTACGGTTTACAAATACAATTTACGAGGGGCCAAATTAATCCGCCACTAATTTTGGCATTTTTCTGGTATCAAACATGGGTTTAAACTAAAAAAAACATGTGATATTAGTTCATTTCGTAAAGTATTTTGAAATTTTCAAAAAATATA
>NIPM01000563.1:15595-89794 GCA_002738285.1 Holacanthella duospinosa
ACATCCCTCCTGTAAATTCCCGCATCCCTTCCGCACTATCCCACATTCCTTCCAACCATTCCCGAAGCTATCCTGCACTATCCTACATCCCTCACGTCATTTCTCGCATCCCTCCCGCATTTCTCCCGCACTATCCCATATATTTCATGTATTAATTGTATTTAATATATAATTTATAATATAATATTTATATATTATATATTATATATTATAATTTATAATATATAATATATAATTTAATATTTAATTGTATTTAATTATTGAAAAAAAAATTTTACAAAAATATTTAAGACGACACCTGGAATCGAACCCGACACCAGCAACTAGAGTCCAACACTCACACCTTTCCTCTACCTAAGCCACTGAGACAAAGAGATAGTTTTACGTACCCATATTTTTAACTGTTTCTACTGTTCGAAAAAACAATTTTCTTTCGAACCCTCCCATAAATTCTAGAAAGCCCATCGAACAAAAAAAATTTTTTCTGTAGCTTACAAGAGTGAATACTAAATGAAAAGCCATGTTTTATTAAAAAATTAATTTACAAGCCGCGACATATTCCTCTTGAGTACTATCAAAGCGGAAGGTAAGCATAACGTTAAACGGGATTTAAATCTGTGGTAGACGATTTATTATCTATGGTACGTACCATGGATTTAAATCCATTGTTGGCTATTTATAATCTATGGTGATGACGTCGTACCATAGATTATAATCACAAACCATGTATTATAATATATGGTATCTCTGCGCAATTGCGCTAGTGACCCAGTGACCCCTGACCTCCGGAAAATGTTTTAAATGAAACTTTGAGCATTTATCTTCAATTTGGTCTTTGCAGAATTAAAATAAACCCTTCCGTTCTCGAGATATTCGAGTTTAAAAAACACACCATGATGGGTAACCTATACCTCAAGTCCGTCTGCTTCATAAATTATCTACGTAAATAGTTAAATTCAAAAATTTCTGGGACTGATTTTCCTAATTCATTACTTCAAATTTCTTCAACTCATTTTTTACTTTTGTATATTAACACTGTATTGGTTAATTTACTAACTTATTATATCGCAGCAACGTATATTACAAAAAAAATGGTGTTCATTGTTTCAACCGATTTTCCCTTTATANTTATTATATCGCAGCAACGTATATTACAAAAAAAATGGTGTTCATTGTTTCAACCGATTTTCCCTTTATATGTACCCATCCATCGAACACTTGTCGAGAAGTTTTCAAATTCACTTTCGTTTCCATAGGAACACTATGATCCATTATGTGATGATACTATTTGTAAATGAGTTAACTGACGCCCGTTGTTCAGCTAACTCTAGCGTGTCCTTCCTCCGGATGATTCTTCTGAGGATGTTTATTTTAATTCTGCAAAGACCAAATTGAAGATAAATGCTCAAAGTTTCATTTAAAACCTTTTCCGGAGGTCAGGGGTCACTTGGTCACTAGCGCAATTGCGCAGAAGTACCATATATTATAATACATGGTTTGTGATTATAATCTATGGTACAACGTCATCACCATAGATTATAATTAGCCAACAATGGATTTAAATCCATGGTACGTACCTTAGATTATAAATCGTCTACCATAGATTTAAATCCCGTTTAAGGTTAAACTGAAAGTGGATAAGAATCACGATTTTCTCCCATTCTTTACCGCTTTGGGTGGGAAGAAATTCTGCTTGGAAGAAAAATTCTGCCGAAAAATTTATTCCNGAATACTAAATGAAAAGCCATGTTTTATTAAAAAATTAATTTACAAGCCGCGACATATTCCTCTTGAGTACTACCAAAGCGGAAGGTCAGGCTAACGTTAAACGGGATTTAAATCTATGGTAGACGATTTATAATCTATGGTACGTACCATGGATTTAAATCCATTGTTGGCTATTTATAATCTATGGTGATGACGTCGTACCATAGATTATAATCCCAAACCATGTATTATAATATATGGTATCTCTGCGCAATTGCGCTAGTGACCCAGTGACCTCTGACCTCCGGAAAATGTTTTAAATGAAACTTTGAGCATTTATCTTCAATTTGGTCTTTGCAGAATTAAAATAAACCCTTCCGTTCTCGAGATATTCGAGTTTAAAAAATACACCATGATGCGTAACCTATACCTCAAGTCCGTCTGCTTCATAAATTATCTACGTAAATAGTTAAATTCAAAAATTTCTGGGACTGATTTTCCTAATTCATTACTTCAAATTTCTTCAACTCATTTTTTCCTTTTGTATATTAACACTGTATTGGTTAATTTACTAACTTATTATATCGCAGCAACGTATATTACAAAAAAATGGTGTTCATTGTTTCAACCGATTTTCCCTTTATATGTACCCATCCATCGAACACTTGTCGAGAAGTTTTCAAATTCACCTTCGTTTCCATAGGAACACTATGATCCATTATGTGATGATACTATTTGTAAATGAGTTAACTGACGCCCGTTGTTCAGCTAACTCTAACGTGTCCTTCCTCCGGATGATTCTTCTGAGGGTGTTTATTTTAATTCTGCAAAGACCAAATTGAAGATAAATGCTCAAAGTTTCATTTAAAACCTTTTCCGGAGGTCAGGGGTCACTTGGTGACTAGCGCAATTGCGCAGAAATACCATATATTATAATACATGTTTTGTGATTATAATGTATGGTACTACGTCATCACCATAGATTATAATTAGCCAACAATGGATTTAAATCCATGGTACGTACCATAGATTATAAATCGTCTACCATAGATTGAGACTGAAAGTGGATAAGAATCACGATTCTTCTCCCATTCTTTACCGCTTTGGGTGGGAAGAAATTCTGCTTGGAAGAAAAATTCTGCCGAAAAATTTATTCCAGAAGAAAAAACAGAGCTCGTACGACCCATTAGAAACGAAAGTTTCCATTAAAGTGTGTTTATCTGCCATGCAGTCATTTCAAATGAGGTGACACAAGGCAGAGGTTGACATAAGGCGGTGTGACAATAGGCAGAGTATTTTCTACATGAGGCAATGGAGTTTAGCTGGGGGAAAGCCAACCGGTTGACATAAAGCGAAGTGTGACATTAATCTAAAACCACTGTATTATGAAACAGAAATTTCTTTTATTAAACTTTTCTTAGTGAATGATTACTTTGAGGTTCGCCCTTATGTAAGTTTCGTAGTATAAATATTGGTGTCTATGAATTTGGGTATCAGTTGTGCAATACTATTTTTCAGCTTTTGTGAGAATGGAAGGCCGATCAGTCCAGGATAGAAGATATTTTTGTAAACAATAACGTTAATTGTTTGAAATTTAGTTAATTTTCATTATTGCACAAAAGAATGAGGTTTTTAATTTTAGGATAAGAAGCGATTAGTTTTGAGTCAAAACTTTTAACTGTCAACAGTCGACCAATATGTAGAGTTAATTGGAGCAGGAAAGGCTCGAATTCAGTTTGAATTCAAAATTCGTCTTCAGTTGATAAGTTTTAACTTACCATACCGGGCAGAATATGTGAACGCTTTTTATCTTTTGCTTTTTGCTATTACAATCTGTATGTGAAAAAAATAAAAATCGTTCACATATTCTGCCCGGTATGGTAGAGCTTCAGTTATTCTGCTTATTTTGAGTTTCGGTTTTTTAAATTGTTTTATTTCAAAAATAAACTTTGAAAAGTACTGATCGAAAGTGAGCAGCTTCGCGGCTAAATAAGCTAGATCGTCACAATATCAATATTTTGAAAACAAAATTTTTGAAAAAAATTTTGAAACAAATTAAAAAAAAAAGAATTATTTAATTTTTTGCAAAATATTCTTTAAATTGGTGCAGAAAATCTTGAAACGGATTTGTATGCGAAATACTACAAAAAAAAAAAGTTTTTCCGAATAAAAAGCAAAACTTTACGTACAGGTGCTTTGAAAGTTGACCTGACTTTTGACCTTCAGGGGTCACCTCAAAGAAAATTATTTAAATAGAAATGTTGATCAACTTTTGTAGAACTTATGCCGGTTATAAAAGAAGCCAAAATCGAATTCATTATTCGTACTTTGAAAAATTTTGGACTATTTTAGACTATATTTGAAAATTATAACGAATCGCTTCAGAAAGTCCTGAAACGGATTACTATTCGAAAAAACGAGAAACAAATTAGAAATTTTTATCTTGCTTCCACCTTCATGATTCGACCGTAACTGAAGTAATCACTTTGGTCCAATGAAATAAAATGAAATATTCGCAAAGGTCCCTTTCGGATTTGAGCTATTGTTGGGCCCGCTAAAAAATACAACTTCGCATTCGTTTTGGGATCAAAAAATTTTTTTCAGGTATAGAAGAACTAAAATAGAAACCAATAGAAAAGCTTCCACAACACTCCCCCACGCTAGAACGAAGTTATTTAATTTTTAATGTTTGAGACTCTTAACACGTGATGTAAATGGAGAATATCTTATTACCAAATTATATCTTACTTTGCATTGACCTAGGAAATTCAACTAAATTAAAGTTGATACTTCATTCGTCTCTAATTAAATCCCACCTTTTTTTAGAACAATGCCCCACCTATTTGAATTTAAAATGGACAAACATGGAGTCAGTAATGCATAATTACATGCATGCCCCACCTATTTGAATTTAAAATGGACAAACATGGAGTCAGTAATGCATAATTGCATGCAAAAATGGTTTTTCTGTCATTTTATTAAATGAAAGTTTATTTAAATTCTTAAGTTGTACCTACCCAAAACGAATTTGGGTAGGAACAGTTTTCTACGTTGAAAATTTCAGAATTTTCTGAATCGTTGTTTTTTTAATCCTCTGGGAATGGGAAATTTTTGTACAGTAAGAATTGGCCATAAGATGTATTTCATTGGTATACATCTTGAAAGTAAAAGGGAGGGGGAAAGTTTGGGAACAGTGCATAGTGACGTTATCATCAGGGGAAAATGGTGGGAACATGCACGTTAGCGGCGCGGTAGTTTTATTACAGTTGTTTCTATAATTATGTCCTTAGAATCATCTGTATTACTTTGAAGAGTACGATGTCATACATAAACTTCCTTCCAACTAACGTCATTTTGACAAATGGCACTTTTGTGTGCAGAATGTTAAGCACGAAGTTACTCCTAAGTCTGAATTTAATTAAATGAGAGTCATAGATTCACAGGCTAGTTACTTATTTTGCCATTTTGTCAGACGCAAATTTTAAAGTGACCAAAGTATATCACGGAGATTCACGCGATTACCTAGGCCATGAAACAGTTATACTCAGACTCACTATAGAATAAAAGAGGATTATATTAATACATGTATCTTCCAACGCCGAGACAGTGACAGTGACTCAGAGTCACATATAGCACGGTGAGTCACAGAGCAGTTACCTCACTGTCACGACCCGCCACCTTATAATTTTAAATTGCATTAGTCCGTGAGTTTCGCTACAGTGTTTTGCTCATAAAATTCAAAACACTAATAGTTCAAATAATTTTATAAGCAAACTTTACTGTATTTGTATATATTGGACATGAATCATTATTTTTGGTAACAAGTATTGTATATGCACAATTATCTTTGTTTGAATTTTTGGATGGGTACGACATTTATGCACGGACGGTAGGGATGACAAGATTTATGAAATTCTTCGTCCGTCGGCATTTGATAAGTTCAAATCGCGATTCTGGCGAAACAGTGCACAATATTAACTTGTTTTCTTTTTAGAGGAAACAATTAACCAATAAATCAAAATAAATTATCATGTAATTACGGTATTATCTCGGAGTCAATACGAATTAGTGTATGTTTAAAGCGTCGTTTTCCTACATTTTATACATCCACTATAAAATAGCAAGAACCGTTTTTGTCCTATTTCGTTCTAATTTTTGTTAAATTATTTTCACATTAATTGATAAAAAATAACATTATGACTGTTGCCCTGGCAACAAGACAAACGTGACTGAATACTTAGAATCAACTCAACAAAGCTCTGTAATAACGCGAAGGTTGTAATCAGCCAAATACGGTAAAAACTGTGCAACTCGAAAATAACAGTCAAAGTGGCAAAATTCAAAAACAAGTTTATGATAGTCTATACGTTCAATTATTTGTAAGTCCAATTGTTTTCGTTTTGGTGTAAAGTATGTCCCGAACAAAGAGGGACAGCGCTAGCTATAATTTTTCCTAAGTGCCAAAGGTAGCGAATTGAGTGGGTTAAAAAATGGGATCCCTTGCTAACGTACGCCAAATCAACATCCTTCAACCCTTTCTTTGTATCCCGGGCTGGTGTATTAGCTCTTTTTTGAAAAACGAATGCTAAGGACAACTGAATTTATATTAGAGTATACTAAACAATTTGTCCGCGGTACTGTGAAGAATGCAAAATGCTGAAAATGTTGGATTTGTACATTTTTGTGTGAAAATATTTTGTATCTATACAGTTTTCACTTTTATCGGTTGCATAATTGCATAATTACTGGGCCCAGCGAAACTCCATAGTTTGGCATGTAATTGGACCCAAAAACAGACCTTATCCGAAAGGGTTCTTTGTTCAAACACAGTGCACTCTGGTTATTAGATCTATTCTTTANCCCAAAAACAGACCTTATCCGAAAGGGTTCTTTGTTCAAACACAGTGCACTCTGGTTATTAGATCTATTCTTTAAGCCAAGCACGGTTATTAGACCCGAAAATATTTCATTTTGTTTGTTCCCATGTATTTAGCATGGACAATACATCACTTTAGGACGAACGGATATGAGACCGTGTACTTTTACCCTTGATAATTGAGTTTTTACTGGTTATAAGACCCGATATATTTATTAGTGCCGAACCAGCTATAACCTTATTGGGAATTTGTGTAATTGACCATTATTATATTGTTGTGATGACAGTGTCAGTGGTGGTGGCTTTTTGCCTGTGCTGGATGCCGTTTCATTGCCAACGTCTCCTGGCTATTTATGCTCAAGGCACAAAGTCAAGAACATTGGTCGCCATTTATGACTTGATCACCCACGCATCAGGAATTCTCTATTACCTCTCCACATGTATCAACCCTGTACTCTACAACATCATGTCAAATAAATTCAGACAAGCCTTCAAAGTAAGTCAAATTATGAGATAATTAAGCTACATTAGTATCATTTTAACTTAGAAAATAGTATAAAAATTTCTTCCTCAGTGAAGCTTTAAATTTAACTTAAATATAATAGATGAGGGATTTTAAACTCATAATACTCTTTNATTTCTTCCTCAGTGAAGCTTTAAATTTAACTTAAATATAATAGATGAGGGATTTTAAACTCATAATACTCTTTGGTATCGTCCTAATGGGACCAAGAACAGATATACTTTCAATGACATGAGACTGGGGCCCGATCATGATCCATTACTATCTCCAATCCTCACTAAGTAGGTTCGAAGAATCATTCGGAGGAAGGACACCTTAGAGTTAGGTGTACAAGGGGCGTCTGTTTCTCTATAACTAAAACAAAAAGTGAGAAGAAAATCGGCCAAAAATGGCCGATACCGATTTATTTGAAAATGGTCGATTTAGCCGATGTGCCGATTTCAAAATCGGCNCGGTATCGTCCTAATGGGACCAAGAACAGATATACTTTCAATGACATGAGACTGGGGCCCGATCACGATCCATTACTATCTCTAATCCTCACGGTTAATAAGTAGGTTCGAAGAATCATTCGGAGGAAGGACACCTTAGAGTTAGGTGTACAAGGGGCGTCTGTTTCTCTATAACTAAAAGAAAAAGTGAGAAGTCAATCGGCCAAAAATGGCCGATACCGATTTATTTGAAAATGGTCGATTTAGCCGATGTGCCGATTTCAAAATCGGCATCGGTCGATCCCTAGACTTAATGAAACCTGATCGGTATAACAAAATTGATGAAAATGATGAGAGGAGTGAGAGGACTACCCCACCTGGCTCCAGACCTTGAGTGTGAATTGTCTGGCCTCCACCTCAAACCTTTCCGTCCGGTTGCGAATGGGCATTTCTTCCTAACCCGTTTTTCCTATATCAGTGGGAGGAAACACTACAGAACTCTGTTCTCTACCATACAGAGGTCTGTATGGTATAACATACAGAACTCTGTATGGTATAACATACAGAACTCTGTATGGTAAAAGACAGAGGTCTGTATGCTACGTCATGCGGATTAAGGACAAGTTTGGTTACTGTGAGGGAATAATAGAAGTGAAATGCTCGCGGATAAAACTCACTGTTTGTTGCTCGACATCTCACACATTAGCAACAACGAATGAATTGAAATTAATAAATTATTGTTCGAACTNAAAGACACAGGTCTGTATGCTACGTCATGCGGACTAAGGACAAGTTTGGTTACTGTGAGGGAATAATAGAAGTGAAATGCTCGCGGATAAAAATCAGTTTGTTGCTCGACATCTCACACATTAGCAACAACGAATGAATTGAAATTAATAAATTATTGTTCGAACTGTTTCAAGATTGATTGCCTAAAGAATAAATCCATACTGTATCTGTATATTTAAGAAGTAATAAATTTTTAATCCGATTTATTAAAAAAAATGATACAAAATTAACAATAATAAACAAATCAAGCAAACCTTCGTTAATAGTCCAACGTCATAGTTTGTTAGTTAGAAAATTATAGTTAGTGGAGACGGTGTCTAAAATAATTTGTAACAAAAATCAGAGCTACAAACGCGTTAAAGGTTTATAGATCTAGTAGAAATTTGGCAACTTCTGCCAATATATGGTTTTCCTTAATCTCAACTATTTCCATGCGTTTTAAGAACTCTGTGCGTAGTTGTTGCTNATAGTTAGTGGAGACGGTGTCTAAAATAATTTGTAACAAAAATCAGAGCCACAAACGCGTTAAAGGTTTATAGATCTAGTAGAAATTTGGCAACTTCTGCCAATATATGGTTTTCCTTAATCTCAACTATTTCCATGCGTTTTAAGAACTCTGTGCGTAGTTGTTGCTCTTCTTTCATAAGACCAGTAAACATAAGTTGAACCGTGTTGTAAATTTTTCACTGTTATAAGAAATCCAGGTTCAATTTTTGTCCAATACAAAGTAGTAAAATATAAATTTAACAACTACGTTGTGTTCACTGCAGCTATAATAATTATTTTTAGAGGTTTGTTGAAACCAACGGCGGATAAATAGGCTCTAGTATTTATGAAATGAAGTGAAAGCAGCCAAAATATTGCTTAAATGTCAACTCTACGGGCCAAAGAAATTTTAAAATAACAGTATTCAAAGTTTCATATTGAAACTAACAAATGCCTAATNGTATTTATGAAATGAAGTGAAAGCAGCCAAAATATTGCTCAAATGTCAACTCTACGGGCCAAAAATTTTTTAAAATAACAGTATTCAAAGTTTCATATTGAAACTAACAAATGCCTAATTTGTTACACGTCAAAATTATTTTTCAATAATTTGAACTATTATTATGCTATTATATCTACTTCCCTAATGATTTGCTGAAATATAAATAATTATTGCTGTTTCAAGTGATCTTATAATTCTATGTTGTTTTCGGGATGTATTTTATCACAATTCTCCCCTCGCAAATTGTGTAAAATCATCATTTCCTGGATTCTGACCTGCGCTATAAAAACATACAGACTTCTGTCTTTTACCATACAGANACAATTGTCTAAAATCATCATTTCCTGGATTCTGACCTGCGCTATAAAAACATACAGACTTCTGTCTTTTACCATACAGAGTTCTGTATGGTACGTCACTACACTACAGAACTCTGTCTTTTACCATACAGAGGTCTGTATGTTATACCATACATACCTCTGTATGGTAGAAAACAGAGTTCTGTAGTGTATCCTCCCACTGTATATTCAGAAGTTTAACAAATATCCTTCCTCTCTCACTACCTCGGCTGACGCTACAAAGATGGGCAAATCGATATGGATAAATTTTAGCAGCTGAAATAAATATAAAATGTTCAGTTAATCCAAATACAACACTTTTTTAAGCTAAATTAAAAATAATATTTGAATTATTTTCTCTGTTTTGGCAGATTAAACGAAGGCAGACCCAAATAACACGAAAGGTGCGGATTAGTCAAAAATCTAACACTTTAAGTGTTAAGTGTGGATGTAGCCCCCATTTCTCCCTGCCAATAGGGGAGGGAATTAGTTCTGCTTCTCTGGGGCTTGAATCTAAAAGACAAAATATAATGATGTAAATTTTAATTTTAATTCACTAAATTCAATAACATATTAATCTAAATCCAAGTTTCAAATATCTGTATAAACTACCAATCATATAAACCCATACATGGGCCCCCTCCGCAGAGGGCGGAGGGCTGGAGGGGTGGAGGGGTGNCCCTCCGCAGAGGGCGGAGGGCTGGAGGGGTGGAGGGGTGAAATATGGCCTGAGGGATGGAGGGGTGGAGGGCTAAAGTTTGTCTGGAGGGGTGGAGGGGTGGAGTTGTATTATTATCCGTAGAGGGCTCTTATGTTCAACGGAGGGCGAAAGGTTGGAGTCTTTTNTTGTATTATTATCCGTAGAGGGCTCTTATGTTCAACGGAGGGCGAAAGGTTGGAGTCTTTTTATAGAGCAATAAAGCCATTTTGAACCCGTAATCCTTGTACAATCTATTTATTTTGTTTTGATTGTGTTCCGATGTATTCAATATTTNTTCTGTATGGTACGTCACTACACTACAGAACTCTGTCTTTTACCATACAGAGGTCTGTATGTTATACCATACAGACCTCTGCATGGTAGAAAACAGAGTTGTGTAGTGTTTCCTCCCACTGTATATTCAGAAGTTTAACAAATATCCTTCCTCTCTCACTACCTCGGCTGACGCTACAAAGATGNTCCTCCCACTGTATATTCAGAAGTTTAACAAATATCCTTCCTCTCTCACTACCTCGGCTGACGCTACAAAGATGGGCAAATCGATATGGATAAATTTTAGCAGCTGAAATAAATATAAAATGTTCAGTTAATCCAAATACAACACTTTTTTAAGCTAAATTAAAAATAATATTTGNAGCTGAAATAAATATAAAATGTTCAGTTAATCCAAATACAACACTTTTTTAAGCTAAATTAAAAATAATATTTAAATTTTTTTCTCTGTTTTGGCAGATGAAACGAAGGCAGACCCAAATAACACGAAAGGTGCGGATTAGTCAAAAATCTAACACTTTAAGTGTTAAATGTGGATGTAGCCCCCATTTCTCCCTGCCAGTAGGGAGAGGGAATTAGTTCTGCTTCTCTGGGGCTTGAATCTAAAAGACAAAATATAATGATGTGAATTTTAATTTTAATTCACTAAATTCAATAACATATTAATCTAAATCCAAGTTTCAAATATCTGTATAAACTACCAATCATATAAACCCATACATGGGCCTCCTCCGTAGAGGGCGGAGGGCTGGAGGGGTGGAGGGGTGAAATCTGGCCTGAGGGATGGAGGGCTGGAGGGGTGGAGGGCTAAAGTTTGTCTGGNTCCTCCGTAGAGGGCGGAGGGCTGGAGGGGTGGAGGGGTGAAATCTGGCCTGAGGGATGGAGGGCTGGAGGGGTGGAGGGCTAAAGTTTGTCTGGAGGGGTGGAGTTGTATTATTATCCGTAGAGGGCTCTTATGTTCAACGGAGGGCGAAAGGTTGGAGTCTTTTTATAGAGCAATAGAGCCATTTTGAACCCGTAATCCTTGTACAATCTATTTATTTTGTTTTGATTGTGTTCCGATGTATTCAATATTTAATAAAGTAAAATTATTTAATTACAAAAACAGAACACTACTAAAATAAAAAGAAAATCGATTAGAAATTAACCAAAAATTATTGCGGGATAGATGTAATCCAGTAGGAGCTGTTGTAGGCGGACGCGGATAGATCCTTGCTGAGTGGACTGGAAGGTGGAGGAGTCAACTTACCTTGCAGTGGTCTTTGCTGAATGGAGAACGGAGGGATGGAAGGAAAAAAATTAGCTTGGACGAGTGGAGTGGTCAATTTAGCTTGGAGGAGTGGAGGGCTGGAGGGGTGGAAGGGTCAATTTAGCTTGGAGGGGTGGAGGGGTCTTTGCTGACTGGAGGACGGAGGGGTGGAGGGCCCATCCCGTGCCCATCTATGTATAAACCCATCATGACTACCATAGTATCCATTTCTTTGCCTTTGATAATCGGTGCTCGCCATTCTTTATGGTTGCCTGGCTCCATTTTTATAGCGGATGGGCTTATACAATTGGTAGTTTATAAAGAATATTTGAAACTTGGATTTTACTTAATGTATTATTGAATTTAGTGAATTAAAATTTACATAATTATATTTTGTCTTTTAGATTTAAGCCTAAGAGAGAGCAGCACTAATTTCCGCTCCCTGCTGACAGGAAGAAATGAGTGCTAAAGCCACATTTAACTCGGCACATACTAATCAAGATAGGTCTAATACCCTCCTGATTGCCGGGATGAGATGTCCTGCTCCCTTTTGACGGTTTTTAAGCTGGACTAGGTGGCGGGATGAACGTCCCGGTGACGTAATTGGTGTTGCCACATTCTTTATGATTTTACTCGTCAAATCCGGGGCGTGCGGCTTTTTTTCCAAGGGATTTTTTAGGTCATGTTGCCGTGACCTTGGGGGGTCACCAGTAGCTGGAATTTAATGACTTTGCTCATAATCGCTTGTTTAGAGAATATATACTCAAATTGGGATCATATATATATCCAGCTGACAATTAGTTGCCATAAACTTTGATTTACGGCAAAATATCTCCCGCCCTCCCAAGGAAGGGACGTAAGGATTTATTTCCAACGCCTTGCGTAGTTGCCCAATGTCTCATCAATGCTTACTACTATTATAGGCGGCAGAGTTGCGTGGATGTACAGGAATGGACTTTATAGATGCGGAAATGCACGGGTGAGATCCGGGAATCAACGGGAGGACTGTGGGGATGGACGGGAGGGCTGCGGGAAAGGACGGGACGGGTGAAGGAATGCACAGGAATGACGCTAAAATGCACAAGAGAACTGTGGGAATTCACGGGAGGGATGTAGGGACGGTCGGGAGGACTGGATGAAGCACGGGAAGGATGCGGAAAAGCACGGGATAGATGCGGGAAATCACGGGGATGATGCGGGAAAGCACGGGAGGGATGTGGGAAGGAAGACGACGGGTGTTGGGATGCACACGAGAGATACTGGTATGCACGGAAGAGTTGTAGGAATCGACGGGAGGGACGCGAGAACGGTTGGGAGGGCTGAGAAAAACGGGAGAGATGCGGGAACGGTCGGGTGGGCTGCGGGAAAGCGCGGGAGTGATGCGACACAGGACAGGAGGGATGTGGGAATGGACGGGAGGGATGCGGGAAAGCATGAGAGGGGTGTGGGAATGGACAGGACAAGTGTGAACCTAAACCTAAATAACTTTTAGACATNGGGAAAGCGCGGGAGTGATGCGACACAGGACAGGAGGGATGTGGGAATGGACGGGAGGGATGCGGGAAAGCATGAGAGGGGTGTGGGAATGGACAGGACAAGTGTGAACCTAAACCTAAATAACTTTTAGACATAAAAGCAGAAAAGATGTATTAGTTAATAATTTCGAACTACTCACTTTCCACCATTTCAAAATATTCATTGTTGCTAGCATNCCACATTTAACTCGGCACATACTAATCAAGATAGGTCTAATACCCTCCTGATTGCCGGGATGAGATGTCCTGCCCCCTTTTGACGGTTTTTAAGCTGGACTAGGTGGCGGGATGAACGTCCCGGTGACGTAATTGGTGTTGCCACATTCTTTATGATTCTACTCGTCAAATCCGGGGCGTGCGGCTTTTTTTCCAAGGGATTTTTTAGGTCATGTTGCCGTGACCTTGGGGGGNTACTCGTCAAATCCGGGGCGTGCGGCTTTTTTTCCAAGGGATTTTTTAGGTCATGTTGCCGTGACCTTGGGGGGTCACCAGTAGCTGGAATTTAATGACTTTNCACATTCTTTATGATTTTACTCGTCAAATCCGGGGCGTGCGGCTTTTTTTCCAAGGGATTTTTTAGGTCATGTTGCCGTGACCTTGGGGGGTCACCAGTAGCTGGAATTTAATGACTTTGCTCATAATCGCTTGTTTAGAGAATATATACTCAAATTGGGATCATATATATATCCAGCTGACAATTAGTTGGCATAAACTTTGATTTACGACAAAATATCTCCCGCCCTCCCGAGGAAGGGACGTAAGGATTTATTTCCAACGCCTTGCGTAGTTGCCCAATGTCTCATCAATGCTTACTACTATTATAGGCGGCAGAGTTCCATGGATGTACAGGAATGGACTTTATAGATGCGGTGAGATCCGGGAATCAACGGGAGGACTGTGGGGATGGACGGGAGGGCTGCGGGAAAGGACGGGACGGGTGAAGGAATGCACAGGAATGACGCTAAAATGCACAAGGGAGCTGTGGGAATTCACGGGAGGGGTGTAGGGACGGTCGGGAGGACTGGATGAAGCACGGGAAGGATGCGGAAAAGCACGGGATAGATGCGGCAAATCACGGGGATGATGCGGGAAAGCACGGGAGGGATGTGGGAAGGAAGGGGACGGGTGTTGGGATGCACACGAGAGATACTGGTATGCACGGAAGAGCTGTAGGAATCGACGGGAGGGACGCGAGAACGGTTGGGAGGGTTGAGAAAAACGGGAGAGATGCGGGAACGGTCGGGTGGGCTGCGGGAAAGCGCGGGAGTGATGCGACACAGGACAGGAGGGATGTGGGAATGGACGGGAGGGATGCGGGAAAGCATCAGAGGGGTGTGGGAATGGACAGGACAAGTGTGAACCTAAACCTAAATAACTTTTAGACATAAAAGCAGAAAAGATGTATTAGTTAATAATTTCGAACTACTCACTTTCCACCATTTCAAAATATTCATTGTTGCTAGCATTTTCAACTGTAACTGCTAATACCTTATAGGAAAATCATTAGAAATTTAAACAAAACTTTATTTTAAGATACATATTACGTTTTCGTACCTTTTTAATTTCAAATTCATCAAGAATTGTAAAAAATTTTGAGAAAATATTCTCGCCGGTATGTTTTCCAGGTAGGTAGTCAAAGGCCAAAAATATGATGTGGGATTTCCACTCTTCATCTATCCAATATGCTGCTACGCCAATGAATGGTTTCCTATTTTGTGATGTCCAAATATCATATGTGAAAGATAGTTGTGAAGTCACTCGGTAAAGGATAAAAAAAATTCTTTGAATTGAAAATAAAATTTTGAAATAATCCAAAAGGCCTTGCCTTAAGCAGTGATTTAACCTTCCTCTTTTCGCTTTTAAATGTCCGTAGTAGATCACTTCTAATACACCCAGCAGAAGTAGGAATCCTGCAGGTAGGGTTAAGTGCTTTAACTAAGTCCTTAAATGCTGGCTCTTCAACTTCATTGAATGGAATGTCACTGATAACTATCCAACGTAAAAGAATCTATCCAACCTTTCATTGGTCACATCGCTAAAACGCAAATGCTTTATACTACAACGAAAATGATAGATAATTCAGTAACTAATTTAGGTATGTAAGCATGGTCAGCAAGTTTAGTCCCTACACTATTCAGCTGATTATTGTTCCCCTGAAGAATTGGAGGTAGTTCTGGAACCTTCTCGCGATGATGCACGACCTAATGGCTTCTAATATTTCCGGTACTTTGGTGTGACTTTCTGCTTTGTAAATAACGACCAATGCCACTAGAAGTAAAAAAAAAATTCTAGTTTACAATCTCACAATTTGTGAGGTTTCCAATCTTAACTCACTCACCTCGGGCAATACAGGCACTGTATGTATCGCTTGATTTCACTATTTTCAAGCGTTAATTCAACCCTGCAATGATTCCAAAATGGACTGCGTTTTAGACGATACTTCGGTGACGAAGGCTCCATAGCACAGGTTACAATTTCACTTTACTATTAATTTATTTTTACTCAATTGATCTATAAACTGAATATACCTTTTTATACTAATTTTCAATATAACTAACTAATAAACACCAATTCAAAGACGCAACTCTCTTGAATAAACAAAATTCATTAACCAACACTTATACAGCTATGGCCAAGTTATTCCGGGCCGTCTTTCTCCAACTTTCACTAAAATCGGTTCAGGGCATTAGATACACAATTATGACAAAAAATGAAAGTGAAGTTAGCTGACACATTTTAACAATTCATAGGGAAAGCTGCGGGCTTAATTTTTAATTTTTAATAATAATTTTTAATTTATTAATAATTATTATTAATAAATATACTTACTCTCGAACCAAATAGCATTGAGCCCACTAGTTCTCGCTGCGAGATTTTCTGTTTTTCATTTATAGGTGTGCGCGTCTTCTCATTTGAATTTTTAGGCGTTGAAGTTAAAAAGTTTAATTTGTGATTCAGATAAGTCTTTATTGTTTGATTTACTTTTAGCTTGCCATCAAAAATTGAAATAGACAGTGTACCAAAGGTGAAAGAGTTTCTAATTATGTTGAAGGAGTGTATACAAGTAGTTGTGCGGGAGACACCCAAGAAAATTTGGAAAAAATTGGAATTAGAATTGTGAATCAGGCACTGCTATATCATGTGGTGTTAACGTATCTACGGTAAAAAGGTCATTCACAGTTCTACCACCAAAAACCGAAAAAGATACACCTGATACATCACACAAAACAAATTGANTAAAAAGGTCATTCACAGTTCTACCACCAAAAACCGAAAAAGATACACCTGATACATCACACAAAACAAATTGATTCGTTTACAGTCTCTGTAATCAGACAAATCTCTCATCGTCTTTATGAAAGTCTACGTATTCTACAATAAAAACTTGCACCAAAAGTGTTTAGAAGGTGACAACATTCCAAGAGTTGGTAAAGAGACATTCAGAAAATGATATCGTAAATTATTCNAAGGTGACAACATTCCAAGAGTTGGTAAAGAGACATTCAGAAAATGATATCGTAAATTATTCAGTATATACATGTATTCCTGGAATGGAATGACAACAGCATAACGTGTGTACTACTTGCGCCATATTAAACATTTCTTGGACACAGGGTACGACTTATTTTACTGTGATGAAATCTGGACTCTCCAAATCAAAAACGAAATAAATGCAGCCAACTTGATTTAAATGATACATGAGTCAAAAAGAAATATTGGATTCGCGATAGACTAATTGAAAGAAACATGGAATTAATCATAGCTACCAAAAATCCTGTTGTAAGATTAGAAAATTCTATAGATAGCAGTATCGGTGTAGAAATTTTCGAAATTTCTGACGACATGTTCGCTGACTAATTCATAATACAACTGAATGACTACCACTACTCCAATTTTAAGATGCTTGTTTGGAAAACTGTAATATGCGAATCCCGCCGAGGGCTCAATGCTATTTGGTTCGAGAGCATATATAAATTTATATAGTTATTATATAATAGTGGTTTTAGTTTAATGTCACTACCCCTTAATGTCTCACTTCGCTTATTGTCACCCTGTTGGCTTTCCCGCGGCTAAACTCCATGCTTTCATGTACTAAATACTCTGCCTATTGTCACACGTCCTATTGTCACCCTCCGCCTATTGTCATTTCATTTGAAGAGAATGTATGGCACATAACCACACTTTCATGGCAACTTTCGGTTCTCAGGCCCTGAATATACTCATGTTTGTTTAAATGGTGTGGGCG
Source organism: Holacanthella duospinosa (assembly GCA_002738285.1). NCBI lineage: Eukaryota > Metazoa > Arthropoda > Collembola > Poduromorpha > Neanuridae > Holacanthella > Holacanthella duospinosa. Next base: position 33,272 of record NIPM01000563.1, read on the forward strand.
GTCAGAGACCCTTGGGGGAACTGTTTCATTAACCTATTTGTTGTACTCTACTAATGAGATCATGAAAGTTTATTCTTTTAAAGACTCACCCGCAGTCGCGGGTTTATTCCAACCGCGAGTATGCCAACTTTAGATGGGCACATGATTAGGATTGAGAAACTTAGTTTTAATAATAAGCAACATTGGAAGTGAAGAACTTTGCAAACAAGTACCGATAGTTGGGAGTTTCTGACAAGATAATATATCAAAGCCATTTATATGGCATATTGTGAAAAAGCTTGCTGATTACTTTAAGAAGTAATTTGCTTTTAGAAATTCCAAATTCAGGAAATAACTTCAAAAACTGTAAAATAAATCGAAAAAGATACGGTATCATAAAATGCGCCTCTAAAACCAGGAACTTCGGTTTATGTCACCTAATCTTTGNATACGGTATCATAAAATGCGCCTCTAAAACCAGGAACTTCGGTTTATGTCACCTAATCTTTGAATTATCAGTCAGTTGCNGCGCCTCTAAAACCAGGAACTTCGGTTTATGTCACCTAATCTTTGAATTATCAGTCAGTTGCCATTATCGGCTGTTGTTAACTCCGCCTACTGTCAACAATTTTTTGGCTCCCTCGGAGGTGACATGAAGCTAAAACCACTGTATTATATTAATAAATTATGTGTATTATATACAGTAGGAATAGCCGGGGAGTGGACAATGACACCCAAGTTCACACACCCCACCCAGGGACCATAGACGAGCACAACTATTTTGCGCGTAAGGTTAGGAACTGAATGATTTAATTTGAAAAATAATGGATAGAATATTAAAATCATGAAGGACACCCAAACATGCGATCGCAATATGACTGATTATTACTAAAGTATTAATCAGGATGCGTATATTTGGATCTGACTAACGACTTTGTAAAAGTAATTGTACTATTTGTTACAAGCCTGAAATTCTGCCGGTTGACTTCTCCATTTAAATGAACTGAGCATTCGTCACCGAAAAAATGCAGCGCGTTCATTCCGGGTTTTTATGGCACGTGTCACGTGCCCATTCGCAAAAATCTGATCGCCGATCCGCATCGTCGTCTTTCAACATGTGCAGTATTTGCATTTTGTAGAGGTGAAAATTGTTCTGCTTTAGAATTTTCACTACTGACATTTGGCTAATTCCGGAATCCAGACCGAGCTTCCTAGTTGTGTGTGAATCGAGTAAAGCAGCAGCTATGACAGCTGCTGCCATTTCTTCTTCAGTTGCAGGTTTCTGGAGATTTTTGGTTTCAAGTCCAACAGTGTGAACGACTATTAAAACTTGTCAATAATATTTTTTATGGTACCCTTACTTCGAATTTGATGGTTAATTGTAAACGGATGGGCATTATACCTTTCCATCACTTGTTGATAAGTATCCTCAGGGTAGTGTAACTAATTTTTAATAACTAGTCGCAGGTGTGGTGGTAGACCCATTCCAGTAATGAGAAAAAACAATTAAGCGTAAAACTATTATTTAGTTAGCAAAAACAATGAATTAGCAAAATTAATTTCTTGAAAAACAAAACTCAAATTTTGACACCTTTTGCATTTGGGCATCTGCCCCCCCCCCCCCACCTACTTTTAACGCTCTAAAACAAGATTATAGGTTATCAATCTACTAGTGTAAAATCTGAACCTCATTAATTAATGATACTAGTGAAAGTTGTTGTTCTTATATATGCTGTTCAGTTCGGATAGGGTGTGTGAACTTGGGTGTCATTGTCCACTCCCCAGCTATTCCCACTGTATATACATCATATATTATATATTATTAGCGTTGCCCCGATGCAGGCAAACACCCGCATCGGCCGATGCGCCAATTCAGTGTCATTTCGAATCGTCGATGCATTGGCCGATGCAGCCGATTCTGATGCATGAGTTGACACCAAACTGTTTTGTCACAACAAGCAATGTTTTGTCGACTAAATAACGTCCTGCTCACAAAACTTCGTGAATTTCGGTTTCATTTGTAATTTAAGTTAGGCTAATCTTAAACAATTTGGTAAAAATGAGCTAATCGGATGACGAAATTGTAGTGATCCCAAATACAGACGAAACCCAGCTAGAGCCAGGTCCAAGCGATAAGTATAAATATTAAATTTTCTTATAAATAATATTCTAATAGTCGGATTTGGGATTGTTTCACTCAAGTATACATTTCAGAATGAATCGGCCGATGCAGCCGAATCGACTGTCCCTTGCATCGGCGTTGCATCAGCACCGCCGATTAGTAAAACTAGCTGAATCGGTGGCCGATGCATCGCGGCAACACTATATACTATATATATAATATATAATATACATAACATATTATTAATATTATATATATAATATAATATATAATATAATATAATATTTTATATTATAAATAAATAAAATTAATAATAATTATTAAAATAGTTTGTTAATAATTTTTAATAATAATTTTTAATTTCAAGTTTGCTTGCTGCTCTTCAACCACATGCCAACTTCACTCCCTCCAACTTTTGGATTTCGTGTTATTTGATTTTTCAAATCTTTTTTTTGGAAAAAGCGACTTTCTACGGCCCGGAATAACTTGGCCATAACTGTACTAATCCCATCAAATGTATCCTAACCACTCCAAGTTTTAGAATGGGCTCAAATAAGCAAGGAAATACAAAATCAATTTTTCCCGACAACACGTACTATTTCGCCACTTCGAGTCACTCTAAAAACCACACATTGACCCTATGTCTCTACTGTTCTNAAAATTTAAAAGAGCACGAGCAAGAGCAGAGCCCAAACCTTTTTTTCAAAAGAGCCCGAGCCCGAGCAGAGCCCATAGTCAAACGCCGAGCTTTGTCTTAAAGACATCAGATTTGGCTTTCCCATCCGATGTCTATAACATTCCATCACTTTTCGTCTGATCTGATGATGACTGTTACCGGATGAAACCATCCGATCTGATCTGATAATATTTACCGGATTCAGATCAGATTATCAGATTATCAGATATCTGTCCAAACTCTAAATCTGATAGTACTTGTACTATCACCCTTAATACTATCACGCGCTCTGTACAAATAAGGGATTTGGTCCAATATACTTATGTTGAATATACAGTATAGTAAATACATATACAGTAAATAAATAGTACTGGGCCATTAAAGGGGGTACTGAGCCAAAATTTGCTGATTTTTAGGGTCTCAAACTGAAGCCATTTTTCAATTTCAATTCTCCGTAGAAACAATATTTTGAGAGTAACTAGAGTGAAATTTGGTAATTAGTTGCTTAGTTTACATTGTACAATTATTTGCAATTTTTTTCTTTGTTCCGGAGCTGAGAATAAAAACTAGTGAAGACGTCTTGACTGCCCACTGCTTCCCGCTCATGGGGTGGGATGTGGGAGTGGTGGTGGCCATGGGGCATTGCTAAAGAAACCTGGTCGGACAGCTTCCGTTGCGTGGCTCCGCATTACTTGCGCACAGGCTTTCCCAAGCCAAAAACAGCCATCCAAGAGTACAATTTGGAACAAATAATTATAAAACGAATGTAATCAAAAAACGTAGCTAGCCTAAAAACCTAGCTAGTCAATAAAAACGAATGTAGTCAAGAAATATGAATTCTAGTCACTAGGATTAATTTTAGTTTTAGTTTGGGTTATTGGCTGGATTACACCAAGGAAAGTGTCAGTAAAATATTTTCCTTCAAATGGTCACTTGTTGGTTAAATCCAAATCTTTTGGATTCTGCTAAATCTTATTTTTTAAGTCGCAAACTTTTTGGTGATTGTGAAATTCAATCCAAAATTTAGTTATAAAATTAATTCTAAAAGTTAAATTTATTAAAACTTACCCATTTTATTTCACTCATATCAGGGGTTGTTAGACAGTATGACTCCCATTTGGCCCGGAGTCGGAGTCAGCGACTCCGGCTCCAAANACTCATATCAGGGGTTGTTAGACAGTATGACTCCCATTTGGCCCGGAGTCGGAGTCAGCGACTCCGGCTCCAAAAATTTTGAGAGATGACTCCGGAGTCGTTGACTCCGACTCCCAAAAGTTCGAGAGTCGACTCCGGAGTCACGACTACGACTCCGGAGTCAAACAGTTTGAGTTGTATTCTATAACCAAAAATCCCAGTCACCTCNACTCCGGAGTCACGACTACGACTCCGGAGTCAAACAGTTTGAGTTGTATTCTATAACCAAAAATCCCAGTCACCTCGCTACATTGTAATCTGCTGTGGGACACCTTGTATTTTGTTTTATACACTTCCTGGACTTGTTGTTTAGAAACCAGCTGTAGTGACCATAGCATACAAGTTAATTGANGTATTTTGTTTTATACACTTCCTGGACTTGTTGTTTAGAAACAAAATTAAAAAATGCTAAACAATACATATATTACAAAGATATAATATTAGAATAGAATAACATTAAAATAGAATATAATGCATTATATATTATATAATATTCTTGTATTTGAATCTATGTTTTTATGACAATTTGGTAAAAAACGGCCCATGCAGACAGATTATTTAAAATATGGGTTTTATAGGATCGTTCGGTTTTGGTATTTGGCATGGGAGTTTCTTGATAAAGCTTTTAATTAGTGTCCAGTATTAGAAATTTTTTATTTATTTATACAAATAAATTAAGTAACTAATTTAAAAAAATTAAGTCTGACTTTTTATTTGTAATTACAAGGGTTTTATTATACTATCTTTATCAGTTTATTTTATTTCTTAGTAAAACATCGCTCTCTCACATGTATGATGCACACCTGCTGCTCTCCTAATCAATGCATCGCTAAATACAACTGCCGTAAATTATTTACATATATTTTTTAGTTTATTAAATCCATTTAACGAGAAAGTCGACATGAATTAGAAAAAGCATGGAATCAGTGCACTACACTTCGATGCTAATGACTACATTGATCTTCAGATAAAATGTTTGAGATTATCCGCTCTCCCTATCATTCCAACAAAAAATGTGAGAGCGACTTTTTATCAATAATACANTTTTTTAGTTTATTAAATCCATTTAACGAGAAAGTCGACATGAATTAGAAAAAGCATGGAATCAGTGCACTACATTTCGATGCTAATGACTACATTGATCTTCAGATAAAACGTTTGAGATTGTCCGCTCTCCCTATCATTCCAACAAAAAATGTGAGAGCGACTTTTTATCAATAATACAATTTACTGACGGAAATAGTATGCTTAAACCCTAATAATTTAATTAGGAAATCGAAGTCAGACTTAATTTTTTAAATAATTATTTAATTTATTCGTAAATATCAATAAAAATTTATAACACAGAACACTCCCAAATATTTTCACAAAAAATCTCTACGCCTAATATCAAAACGGAACGACCCTACAAAGTGCAGTTTTCAAACAATCTATCTCCATGGAAGCTGCTTTTCACCAATTTCTCATAAAAATTCGGATTCAAATTCAATAATACATTTTGCTTAGTTGTATTAGTTAGTATTTTTTTAATTTTATGTTAACTAAGGTGTATGCCAAGTTCACGACATCTAAGCTTCCCAACAAAAAGTCCAGGAAGTGACAAAACAAAATACAAGGTGTCCCACAGCAGATTACAATGTGGCGAGGTGACTGGGATTTATGGTTATAGAATAATTTAAGTATTTTTTTAGTTAGACAATCAGTTGAGAGAGGTAATTAGACCCTAGAAAATTTAATTTGAATATTTTCAAAGATTTGGCCAGATTTGGATTAGAAATCGCCAAGTGTGAATGGCAGCAAAGTTGCCAATAAAAGAATTAAACTTCCAGGTGTGGGGTTGGAATGGGTGACTCACGATGAAATATGAAATTAGGCGAAGTGACATAAGAAGGCGACCTATTCTTACACTTAAGTGCATGGACATCCGCCGGGAATTTTAAAATTGGTGATATAAAGAGACTTGTGACAGAAAAAGGTGTGACATGAAACTAGTTTCACGGTATCTCAAAAATTTGACTAAAATTGAGTGTTATTTACTGAGAATGCATTTGACGTGAAAGTTTTCTAAATAGAAGTAACCGTATTATGTATTTTTTAGGATACTCTGAGTCAGATTTTCTCACGTCGCCATAGTCGAGGTATTCATCTCCGCAGTTATTCAGCGGCTTCAAATCGTTCAAGCAGAATGGGGCCAGTTCTTCACCACAATCAATTTCGAGCCCACCATGACACATGTCTCAACTGTCGCCATATACCGAGTATGTGTGCCTGTCGTGGTAGCAGTACTAAATTTATAAGGACATACACACCACCAGTAAATGTAGAGAATACTGGTTTCAAATGCACTGTCACACCTTGCGCAAACAATTCCTCACCGTCCCCTGATGTCACTATTCCTCTCACACCCTACAGGTCTCTATTTTTTTTATGAAACCTAGAATACTTTTGTCAACAACAGTTAAGTCCTAATTACTCTATTTCTTGAAGTCAGGGACCACCTAGTAAAGGAAATGTAATACTGAACTCGCAAAAACCACAAAGTCTGAGAAAATTTTTAATCCAACGGAATACACCTAGAAATCGGTTTTTAAGGATGATACGGAGAAAACGGACAGCTACAGATACAAATCTTAGTAGAATTGGACTTCTAGAGGCTATGCGAAGTCTACGAAAGGCTAATATTTATGGAACTAGAATATAAATGCAGAACATCAGTGCTGATACCAAGTCAATTTAAAAGTAGTGGAAGTCAGTACACGAGCAACCAATTAAATAATTGCATAACTAACGGTAGCCTGCAAGATACTCATCTGTATACCCATTTTGATAAAGATAGGTATACAGGACGACAATTGGAAAATTTTTTAGAACAAATGGAGGATTCCTATTAACTTCATTAGTATCGATTCCACAAAGCATCAGTCACAAAATCTACATTAATTAATATTTATATAATATATCACAATTAGTTGTAAATTGTTTAGAATTAATTCAATTAAAACTCATTGTCCTTACATAAATTTAACTCATTCAAATAATTTGAAAAAAAAAAAGTTTGAAAAAGACAACAAAACAGATAGTTCTATGATTATTATCTCACTGTGTAGTAACTTGCCACGATTTAGCTTAATACAAATTTTTCGTATTTTTTATTTAATGGTAGCTCATGGTTACTGCTCATAGCGGTATTTGCAGCCGTTTTGATTTACACCATGGGTACAGCTGTGTATACCTTACATCGGTCCCGTTTTATCCTTTCACAAATAACCATACTGTGGTTTAAGGTNCTCATTGTCCTTACATAAATTTAACTCATTCAAATAATTTGAAAAAAAAAAAGTTTGAAAAAGACAACAAAACAAAGTTCTATGATTATTATCTCACTGTGTAGTAACTTGCCACGGTTTAGCTTAATACAAATTTTTCGTATTTTTTTATTTAATGGTAGCTCATGGTTACTGCTCATAGCGGTATTTGCAGCCGTTTTGATTTACACCATGGGTACAGCTGTGTATACCCACACTTGTAACTTAGCTCGAAATCGAAATTTGAAATTTCGATCATTCGAAATCGAAATCGAAATCGAAATCGCGATTTCGATTTCGATTTCGATAGCCTAAAAAGTTATGGGTTTCGATTTCGATTTCGATTTCGAAAGCTTGAATGGCTATGACTTTCGATTTCGATTTCGATTTCGTAAGCCTGGTGTTGAATTTCGCTTTCGATTTCGATTTCGAATTTGACGGAGTATTAAATTTCGATTTCGATTTCGATTTCGATCTGTACGAGAATTTAATTTCGATTTCGATTTCGCTTTGAAAGGTGATTTCGATTTCGATTTCGACTGGTCTAACTTATAGTTGTCAATTTGTTGATTTTGTGGCCATTTATATTTTTCCAACTGCTTTTCCCACCCAGCATAACAGCAGCACCAACAACAACGAACAAAGTGAACAGTCTGGGGTAAGAGTTCTTATTCTCTGGCCTGGTAGACACTAATCGTTAATAAAGTACCAAACCGTCTTTCTTTATTAATAACACGGTGCGGCTGCTTATACTCTGTTATTTTTGTATTTTCTTTGTTGACAATATACATTGCTTCATAGGTTAGGTANAATCCTTTCTTTACTTTGTCAATGACTGAGTGAATGATCCAAAGGGGATACTTTTCCGCAGCTCTACTTCACGTTTAACAACCTCATCTTCTGAACTCGTGAAATTCTTCCGTGTCTTCACTACAGTCTTATTCATTTTCACTTTAAACCGATACTGTTTAAAGTTAAAAACTTCTTAAAATAATTGTAATGTAAACAAACCTAAATTTTTCAAATGAGTTAAAATTTCGTGAATATTTTATACACGAACTCTTAATTTTCCTTTGTTGCCAAGTCCACTTTCGGTTAACCATAACATAACTTAACTTTAACTTAACCAACGGTTTCTAGATTCAAATAACCAATTGGATTAAGGCGTAGTTAACTTTTTCGTTAACCGGTCAGTTAACCAAATTGGTTAACTTTTCTACCAAAATCCAGCCCCTGGTTGGTAAACTCAGTAATAGAGTAAATCAAAAAAAAATCGTAAAAAAACAGTAAAGAAGTAAATTGTACTGCCAGGTAAATACACCATAGTTGAATTCGGCCACACAAGCTTAACTTAAAACCTTATTAGGTACATATAAATATCATGTTTACTAATTATTATTCATTACTTATTATTTATTACTAAATTGTTAGAATATCAATATGAATGCCAACTAACCTATACCTATCAAAGAAGAGAGAATAACGAAAGATTGAAAGGGATACTCCTTCTGATACAGGAATGGCTGTTAGGTCTGATCTTATTTAAATAGTTAGAAAAGCTGTGTTCGCTTTAATAATAAAGTATTACAATAATAAATGTTATAACAGTGACCTGAGTTCGACAGGATTGATTCCATTAAGGATTGACATATTACAGAAAGCCTATAAACAATAAATAATGTGAATCATATACAGCATCTACCTTTGAGTTACCCCCTAGGAACCCAGGAAAGGGTACCTTATAATGGTGAAGAGGCGAGCCAAATTCTCTACTTCAAAAATAAATAAAATTCATGAGAAAAAGTAAAAAAAAAGTGTCAGTGGTAGTAGTTCAACGTCGATTCCTAGCCGAATTTTAAAAAGAAATATGGGATGAGCGCCAAGTCCCACAAACGAGCTTCTGCCGTCCAGGAAAGTGAAAGAACAAGTAGAAAGCAAAAAACCAAGTGCAAAAAGGGGAATGGCAAACTAACGAGTATAACGAGTATAAACTAATGAGTATAAGTATACAAAAAAGCAGTACAGGGTTCCCAACCGGACCTCAAAGTATATTGGGTAGTTCTTCCTCAAGAACGTCAATTTCTTGAAGTGGATGTGGATACAATTTTTTGTTTTGGTTGAAGGATTGTGGCTTTTGAAACATAAGATGTTGCCAACATAACTCTACTTCGATGGTATCCAAATTTTTTTGAAAATATTAAATTACTGAAATATATATCCAATTCGCATATATTCACATAACAATGGCGCAACGGAACTCTGGAAACCCAAGGGAAGACTCCCTTGGGAGCCCCCCACCGTGGGTTGCCGCAGCCTGTCGCACCCCTTCCGTGGGTTGTCACACCCCTCCCGTGGGTTTCACAGCCTGTCATGTCTCCCGCGAATTGAGGCAGTCCTCCCGTGGGTTTCCGTGCCCTTCCCTGGGTTCTCGCAGTCTCACATGAAATGTTGGATCCCTCCCTTTGGTTCCCATAACATTCCCATGCCTTCCCGCGGGTTGCCGCAGCCTTTCCGTAAGTTGCCACAGCCCTGTGGTGGGTTGTGGCAGCCCTTCTGTGGGTTGCCACAACCCTCCCGCCGTTTGCCGCAGTCCTCCCGTTGGTTCTCGCACCCCTCCCGTGGGCTGCCGCATTCCTCCCGCGGGTTGCCACATATCTTCCCCGGGTTGCCGCAACCCTCTTGTGGAGTGCCGCAGCTCTGCCGTAAGTTGTAGCAACCATCTAATGGGTTGCCGCAGCCCTCTCGCGGCTTGCCGCACGTCTCCCGTGGGTTGCCGCAGCCTTCCGGTGGGTTCTCGCAGCCCTCCCGAAAGCTGCCGGAACCTTCCCCCATGGGTTACTGCAGCCCTTTCGTGGGTTTGTGCAGCCTTTCCGTAGGATTTCACAGCCTACCCGTGTCTCCCACAGCCCTTTCGTGGGTTGCGGCTGCCTTCCCGTGGGTCCTTGCGCCCTTCCACAGCTCTCCGTGAGCTCCCGCACCCCCCGTGAGATGTTGGAGCCCTCCCGCGACTTCAAGCAGCCCTCCCGTGGGTTGCTACAGTTTATTTATAGATCATTTACTAACTATCTGTCTTTGTGCAAATAAAATACTTATTTCTAACCTTATCCTATGTTATAGTTTACCGCTTTTAAGATTACTTGATATTTTTTGGAAAAATTCTACTAATTATAGCAACATTTTTAATGGAAATCTTGAAATGTAGATGAAAATAATATTCTCCGTACAAACCACAATTTGATTATTTTCTGTAACGAAGTTATCAGAGAGAAATAACGAAACGGCAACAAGCTTGAATTATTTTTTAGTAATCCGAGAAATTCGAGGTTTTTGATTAATATTTTTATATGTTGTCGCTAAATAAGAGACCTGAGCTTTGTTATATCTTGTTGTATATGAGTTCTAGTTTCACGACATAAAAATAATTCACCTCTTATTTAGCGACAACATATAAATAATTCTAAAAGAATTTTTTAGTTTACCCATGCAATCTAATGGTGAAACTACTTTAGAAAAAAACCTTCCGTCTTTCACTTTTCAAAAATATTTTTTGAAGTCAGCTCAAAGTCTTTTTTAATTATACGAATAGGTTGATCATCAGAAAGACTTATTCTAAAAGCTAATAATTTTTATTTTAAAATTTAAGACTATGATACTTTTGAGTNCCTTCCGTCTTTCACTTTTCAAAAATATTTTTTGAAGTCAGCTCAAAGTCTTTTTTACTTATACGAATAGGTTGATCATCAGAAAGACTTATTCTAAAAGCTAATAATTTTTATTTTAAAATTTAAGACTATNTTATACGAATAGGTTGATCATCAGAAAGACTTATTCTAAAAGCTAATAATTTTTATTTTAAAATTTAAGACTATGATACTTTTGAGTTTGCCGTTCTTGAGGAAGAATAACCCTAGTACCAACTTTACCAGCGAACTGATTCGATTGATTAATCAATACCTATGTACACAACACACCACAAGTACATCATATCTTCCAGAATAACAGGGCCTAGTTGAGAAATCACACTTAACACAGACCTACTGCATTTCAATGTACGTGAGTGGCCACCAGAAAGAATGGAATGCATTTATACCCGATATAGACTGCCTACAATACATTCATACAAAGTAGCACGAAAAAAACACCATTTTTATTTATGCCTGGAAGAGAAGCGACANGCCTACAATACATTCATACAAAGTAGCACGAAAAAAACACCATTTTTATTTATGCCTGGAAGAGAAGCGACATTACCATTGAAAGCGGAGATTTCTGCGCCTCAACGAGACAAAACAGAGGAAGATATAGCAGAAAGAGTTAAACCTTCCAGAATTTTAGCAGAAATAATTTCAGTAATATTTTCCATTTGTCAACCTGTGTTGATTAGGAAATCTATCGAAAAACGAGGACTATCATCAAAACTTTTTCACTACTATTACGGTGCTTACAAAATTATTGAGCAGAAATCCGACGTCAATTATGTCATTGAAGCTGTGAGGTGCAAACGAATATTTCGAGAAACAGTTCCCATAGGCAAAATCAAGCCTTAATATGAACGAGATAAGATCGAGGTCAACATTGGGCGTGTTCTCCTTATCGACTAGAACATATACCCTGGAGACGGTTTCCCTCACTTTGCATATTGTGTATTATTTTTCAAAGAAGTTTGAGTTATATCCTTTTCAAATACTTTTTTTCTGCGAGCGACGATCACGCGATCCTCAATTTTGAATTTTGATGGTTTTAATTCAATGGCTGTTTTAGGATATAAGTTTTTGTAAACTTCTGCAAGGTTTTTCTGGTGTCATCTTAGGATGCGATGATATAATAAGTTGTAAAGCTTCGCAAAGTACTCCAATTTGTTGACAAACTTTGTTGTTTTGTTGTGGGTGAGATGTGGTAGGATTTTTCCGAATAAATCGCACAAGTATGCAACACTTGACACTTAAAGTTACCCAGAATATCTCGATTCCTTATTTCTTGAAAAATTGTATCTATGTGTATGCTTTTGGGTGTACCTCCGCTTTGTTTAAGAATCCGTTCTAACATGTTAGGATCTATAAGTCCTGTTTTATTTGGAGTGGCCTCGATCCAGCCCTGGTTGGAGAAAACATCCATGACAAGCAAATATTGTTTCTTGTTATTGTATCGAAACATCGATTGAATATCTTACATGTTCATGCATTCGACTAAGGTATACTCTTTTACGAGTGATGATTGTTTAAGAGCAATTGAGAATTCATGTTTTTCTTAATTCGCCCCATTGACGTGTCAAACATGTGACTTTATTACAAATGTCTAACTACGGTAGGACAGTACTAATGTCACACGTGTAAACATGTCATTTTATATAGGCAGATCCCAACATGCATTTGTACATAGTACATTTCTCAAATGAATTGAGTTCAGACAAAAAATTCTGACTTTGTATGAGGAGTTGTACTTATTTNACGGTAGGACAGTACTAATGTCACACGTGTAAACATGTCATTTTATATAGGCAGATCCCAACATGCATTTGTACTAGTACATTTCTCAAATGAATTGAGTTCAGACAAAAAATTCTGACTTTGTATGAGGAGTTGTACTTATCTATATAGTACAATTTCATCATCTGTAACAGTAATATATCATGACAGCTAAAGTTGAACTTACAAATGATGCAATTTTATCACCCAGCCACTAGTGATTTTTGTAATCTTATTTTCCAAATCACACTAGATACAATGTTAGTTTCAACACTGTTAGTTGAATGATTTGATATTTTACTTTTCTTATAATTGAATTTAAATTCTCAAAATACAAATATTGTTAGAATACTTAGGTTTTACAAACACATGCATACAAGAATAAATATTTAGTGCTACTATACTAGTCTGTTAGATCGCTAGATAAAGACTATGACTTGAGTTAAAAGTAGTACACTGATTCTTTATCTATCGAACGATTCTGAATAAGTTAACAGTAATTTTATTATTATTATTAGTTTTTCTGCAAACCATGTAAATGAGACAAAGACGTTTTTTGTTACTCATTCTAAATTGTAAGATATGTACAGGGTGTTTAACATTTTTTTGCACCCTTGAAAGCAAGACGTCATTTTTTCACACTCTTTTGTTGGCAGCAACATGGGTTGGGAGGAGCTACGATGAAATTGGCAAAAGAAGATGCAAAGAAGGTTAAACACTCTGTATAAGAATTATGTTCGGAGTGATTCTGAACAAATTAAAACTTTTTTTTTGTTTTTCTACACACCAAATAAATGAGAGAAAAAATCAGAGAGAAAATTATTTTAACTTATTCTAAATTGCTAGATAAGTATCAGAACTATCTACCGAGTATTCATGGACAGGAAGATAATGCTGAACTCAAAACCTTGCTACTATTGAGGTATGAGTTATTCAACGAATTAAACATGGTTCAAAATTTACATACAAACAAAGAGAAAGCTACTTCCTCCTCACGCTGAGGTTTGCTTAGGTTAAATAAAGATTATATGTGACTACAGATTTTAACATTCACATTGAAGAATTTATTTATTTTCTAATAGTATACTGATGTATAAATAATAATATGTAATTTTCGCTTTTCTGGTTTATTCACGNATTTATTTATTTTCTAATAGTATACTGATGTATAAATAATAATATGTAATTTTCGCTTTTCTGGTTTATTCACCTGTGGAGCTGAAATGTAATCTGTATAAGCCTCATCTACGGCNATTTTCGCTTTTCTGGTTTATTCACCTGTGGAGCTGAAATGTAATCTGTATAAGCCTCATCTACGGCCTACGGCCACCAAAGGGTGATATCTTGACATAGACGCTGTTACCAATATGGTATGACACGTCTTTAATTTTTCTGGAGCCAAATCTATGAATGCTCCATGCTGTTCAATTGAAATTTAACTAATACCTAACTTTTGGAGAAAAACTTTTTGTTTTACCTCAGAATTAACTAATGTACTCTTGCGCTGCGTTTCTGTAGGCTCGGTCTGACAATGCAGTTTCTTCGTGTGATGATTTTGTAATCACTCTCTAGCATTTTAGTCCCTTGGGCTAGGTACCATACTGAATATAATTATATAGTAAATAGAATGAACTATGAAGATTGGTAAATTGTAACGCTTGCAGTGTAAACTGTTTTTGTAGTTTCTTTGGTTTCGCTGTGGAAGTAGAAGCCACCGCATGTTTTTTGCTTACACAGTGACAATAGAACCAGGTGCAAGCGACAAGTTATCACCGGATCCCGTTTGTGGAGCTTTGTTAACGGTTTCTTGGCTACACTCAAAGTTACAGTTGAAGCTTTATTAATAAACTGAAACCAAACCATTATTGTCATTGAGCACAAGCAAATTTATTTAAACAATATTTTTTGATTTTTTTTTGTTTTCCTGATGCGAAATAACCAATTTTGCTTTCAAACATTTGCACAGAAATTCAGTACTACTTATCTCCTATTCGCTAATTCGCAGTCATCCGATGTTTCTTGCTCTCCGTCATCTGTTTCATCTAATTCTTCTTTTTCGACATCTTTCTTTTCAAAAACTTCGTCTTCATATTTTTTTTTTGGAAATTTTCATATTTTTTTGTTTAGTTGACTTATTGGCTTTTCCCCAATCAATAGGGTAAGGACTTTTTCTGGAAATCCTGCAAACTTGCTTTTCGGTATTTTTGCTGCCTCGAACNAATAAACTGAAACCAAACCATTATTGTCATTGAGCACAAGCAAATTTATTTAAACAATATTTTTTGATTTTTTGTTTTCCTGATGCGAAATAAACAATTTTGCTTTCAAACATTTGCACAGAAATTCAGTACTACTTATCTCCTATTCGCTAATTCGCAGTCATCCGATGTTTCATTGCTCTCCGTCATCTTTTTCATCTAATTCTTCTTTTTCAACATCTTTCTTTTCAAAAACTTTGTCTTCATATTTTTTTTTGGAAATTTTCATATTTTTTTGTTTAGTTGACTTATTGGCTTTCCCCCAATCAATAGGGTAAGGACTTTTTCTGGAAATCCTGCAAACTTGCTTTTCGGTATTTTTGCTGCCTCGAACNCCCCAATCAATAGGGTAAGGACTTTTTCTGGAAATCCTGCAAACTTGCTTTTCGGTATTTTTGCTGCCTCGAACCAGGCCCCGCTCTTTATACGTACACGTGTACATAACCTTTTCAGACGTCTGGTAGCGTGGATCTACTAATACGCATACTTTACCTACGTTACATGAAAGGGAGTGAGCTATTGACATTTGTCTTACTCTGTTGGGAAAGCTTATCGGCATTTTTGAATATCATGGCATGGCTCCAGACTTCTAATCAGGAAGATACACGCAGTCTGCCTCCATTCCTTGTCAAAGTGCTTAAGGACTGAAAAACCTAACAGAAACAGCTCTTGTACCAGTGATAGATTGTAAGTCTAGCTCATGGAATGGCAACGATCCAAGACCGGTAACCATAGCNACAGCTCTTGTACCAGTGATAGATTGTAAGTCTAGCTCATGGAATGGCAACGATCCAAGACCGGTAACCATAGTACACTGTTTAGCCCGAACAACACAATAGTAAAATGTGTCTTCGTTTCGACCTAGGCCACCCTAGGTCGTTTTATTTTTGCAAAACGCAATGCAATAGGAACAAGAAGCTCTACTACAGAACGACGATCGACTGTGCCGTCGATTGGTATTAAATATCAAATTTGAATAATTTGCGAAAATTTGAATTTATTATTGTAACTTTGAAAATTTCTTAGCTTGAACCGCGTAACCTTGTTAACGTCGATGGAAGTAATGTCTATGCAGAAATGGAACGTCTGTGCAGTAAAGCAATCAACAGTGCAAAGCTACCTCCTTCATATGTCCACGTGCCAGCGATTAAAAGCGATGTGCAAATCAAAACCGATTTCTGCAAGGCATATTTGTGTCGCATCTAAGAAGATATGTCATTCACACATGTTTTGCTCGTATCGAAAGTGAACACAAAGTAACTTGTATAGGGATGTTATTTATACGCAGGAACAGAATAAGATTTGAGGTAGATTCAGTAACAGATACCACTGGAACAATTTTCTTACTAGGAAAGGATTCAGTTCAGGAACAGGTCACGAACAGGTCAGGAATAGGTCAGGAACAGAAGTTTGACACGAACAGAAGTTAAAAGGAATTGATTCAAGAATTATCGGAACAATAAACCAGGAACAGGAACTAGAGTGATAAGAACTTGAAAACAATTAATACTGTTAAATGTATTAACTACAATTGGATATGTAGTGGCTGAATGTAATTAAAATCAGGAGAGAGAAAATTCAAACGATCTTCCTCTTTGATTTCTAATTGAACACTGATTTAATTTAAAGGAAATTGGGCGCTTAAGAAATGCATAAATAATATTTATAAAAGAATAAANGGAGAGAGAAAATTCAAACGATCTTCCTCTTTGATTTCTAATTGAACAATGATTTAATTTAAAGGAAATTGGGCGCTTAAGAAATGCATAAATAATATTTATAAAAGAATAAATAAATTTCAATAGGTATTGTTTCGTTGGCAACGCGCACTGAACAACACATGAAGTTGGAACTTCATTCAGCCACAGTGCATTCAAAATTGCTAAATCGTTATCATAAACTCTAGAGTCATGAAACAACGCGGAGGTAGTGAAATCAATGGCCTTTTTCGACAGAGTACGAGTCTTTTTAAACCAATCACGCCACTGAACGGATTTGTACGGACATTTCAACACAATTGTGTGAAACCCGTACCCAGCTTAATTCATACTTTCCAAAAATTTAAAGCAAAAATTTCAAACAATTTTCCAAAGTCTGGGTGACTTAAAATTCCTTGTGACAAATAAACGTCAGAGTTCAATTCAAACGGTATCTCTTTGAGTCCAAATCAGCTATGGGTATCTTTGAGTATCAAAGCGAATATATGAATTCTAATATGAATGTGGTAATGAACAAATATTCAAGCTTAGATAGAAATCTAGAGATTTGTACAGCTAAAGTTAATCACACTGTGAGCATATTTGAAGTTTGGTTTCGAATGGCAATTAGCAGATTCGTTTCCAGTGACATTCATATTGCGAAATTCAGCCCTTTCAAAAAAGGTGCTTGGATGAATGTTTCCGATTATTTCAAGAGAAAACGAGCGACTTTAAACATCAAAACAAAGTGAAACAATTGTTTTAAACTGGCAGTGCTAACTTCTCTTCACAGTCGCAATAACCGTCATCGACAGTCGTCTTATTCTTCCGTGGAGTATCGTGGTGCAAGTCACCAAAGTTGGAATTTAAATTATACACAGAAATTTTGCCTGTTCTAGTGAGTTTTTGTTTCTTCTGCTTTAAATACTTAGATAGTTCATGATAATCATTAGGTCATATTTTGTTCTCTACATGCATAATTTCCGGTGTTACGATCATCATTTGATTGTGAAAGGTTTCAACAAAACAGAAAAAAATCACTCTTCTGGTTACTAATCCCGAAAAATACTTATCTATAACTGTAGACAATTTGAAATTCATAGATTCACTTCAATTTTTAAATTGCAGTTTTAGTGAATTTAAAAATGAAAGGAGGGAGCAACTTTGGTATATTGGAAACGTTTTCGGTTCTAATGCTGCCTTGCTAACCAGAAAAGAAGTGTTTCCGTATGAGTACATTGATTCAAGAAAGAAGTTTGATAAGAAGCAGTTGACAATTCGCAAAATATTCTTCAACACGCTTAGAAAGAGCAAGTTACGAGAGAAGAATACTGCTATGCGATAAAAATGTTTCAAGCATTCAAAATGCAAAGCCTCAGCGAATACCACAATTTGTATTTACTAACTGATGCATTGTTGTTAGTCTCTGTCTTCGAGCAATTTAGGCAGATGTCGCTAGGAAATTTTTTCTTGTATCTACATTACTGCGTTTCCCTACATGGGTTGGCATGGGATGCAGCACTCAAGTTGTCGGGTATTTATTTAGGTTTGGTAACCGATGTCCAGATATATCTATTTTAGAGTTGAAAATCAGAGGTATATATCAGAACAATTAATGGACTATTTTTGTAACAACTTGAGATTACTTTGCACGTGACATTTCTTAAATTAGTTTGCGTCATGAGCATGCAAACAATAGGTATATGACAGGCTATAATGGAGATGGGAACGAGCAAGATCAAACCTATATACAGTGCACGACGTTTATTAGAGCATCCTTTATAAGAACATTTGTGTTATAAGAGCAAATTTTGCGCGTTTGGTTTGCTCTAATGCATTTTGCATGGGGAATTGACGCGTTATAAGAACAACGCAAATAAGAGCAAAACGGTTATAAGAACTGCCTTTTGCTGGGTAATTTTTGAAGCGGGAGTTGGATATAAGAGCAGAGAGTATCTCGACACTTTCAAAAAAATATTTGTAATCAAGCCGAGATGCCAGGAAATTTAGAATTGAAATTATCTACAATATCTACAATTGAAAATGCAATATTAGAGCGTAGAATTGCTAATAGATTTTAGTTCAAAATTACTAATTATTTTGATAAATAATTATTCAAGAAAAAGTATCGTTAGACGAACTGAGTGGCTAGAAAAAAATAAATTTTGGAATAAAAATTTTTTTTTGCCATATACTTTTTATAAGAACATCCTGTTCCTATAAGCGTTGTAAGAACAACCGGTTATAAGAGCAGCATTTCTAGGCGACGGAGGGAAGCTCTTATAACCGTCGTGCACTGTAGTCTTCTGGGATATGGTTAACATTTACGGAGAAGCCCTGCAACAAATGCTTCCAGTTCAAGTCAATTTAATTTATTTATGATTTGACTTTTTATAGACCTATCAAGTATAGCCCTATTTATTTTTACACAAATTTTTCAATCACATAGTTTATAAAAATTATTATTTACGCATCATCTTATTGCTTAACTTACACCTAGAAATTATATTTAAAAAGCTCTGGAAGTCAGACTGGTTTGGGTTGTGAATGAAGAGGACAAATTGGCATCTCCACTAACTGGTGCTACTGCACTTAAAAAGTCCATGTATCAGGTGAGAGGATCTCTACAGTACTTACAAGGAGTGGCGTTCCAAGTTNGGAGAGGATCTCTGCAGTACTTACAAGGAGTGGCGTTCCAAGTTCCCAGGTCAATCCAACTTCCATTATGAAAAATTGTGTTAAATGAAAATTTTAATTGTATCATCCTTGTAACTACATAACATTAGAGTATTTTGTGGAAGTAGACTTGTCCGTNAAATGAAAATTTTAATTGTATCATCCTTGTAACTACATAACATTAGAGTATTTTGTGGAAGTAGACTTGTCCGTCCTTATTACTATAATTCTAGTTTAAGTCTTTTCTGTCGCTGCCAGATCGTTAGAGCGGCGTTTCACTTCCAGTTTTTTTAAGAATATTGTTTTGTTAAAAATTAGAGAGTTAATGAAGGGTCTGTCATAAAGNCGTTTCACTTCCAGTTTTTTTAAGAATATTGTTTTGTTAAAAATTAGAGAGTTAATGAAGGGTCTGTCATAAATGTGGATTAGGCTTAGATCTTCCAAGATGGTTTTTAGCTAAGTATGCCAGCTGTATTTTACTTATTTATAGATTTGACATCCGCCTGAGCTCCTTGTACGCAGAGTGTAGAAGTGAACCTGTATGGCTATTAGAATTCTCTTGTACATGTTATAGACGAACAGTTTGTAAATTTTTACTTCTAATGTGTTTGTTTCCTGTTTCNCGTTTCACTTCCAGTTTTTTTAAGAATATTGTTTTGTTAAAAATTAGAGAGTTAATGAAGGGTCTGTCATAAAGGTGGATTAGGCTTAGATCTTCCAAGATGGTTTTTAGCTAAGTACGCCAGCTGTATTTTACTTATTTATAGATTTGACATCCGCCTGAGCTCCTTGTACGCACAGTGTAGAAGTGAGCCTGTATGGCTATTTAGAATTCTCTTGTACATGTTATAGACGAACAGTTTGTAAATTTTTACTTCTAATGTGTTTGTTTCCTGTTTCGAGTCTTGAGTGTCTTGGTGTGTCTTGGTACGTGAAGTGTGCATTCAAGAAACCGCTGTGGATCTCGTTCCAGAGATTCGGTGTCGCATTGCCCAGACACAAGCGCCATGTAATGAGGTGGATAGGATAATAGGACGATAGTTTACTAGTGAAGGATAATGAGAAGGATTTTAGACGTTTCAAAAGATTTTGCATGCTACATTCAACTGCGTTTCCCTTTGTAGTGGCTAGGTCTGATTGTTGATTGAACAGTCTCGATGACGTGAATTCCACACCGACGTAATGTTTGAATACTGCGATGCGTTGAGCACCCCAATTGAATTTGGCACATTTACTTGCCTTACCCTTTCTCCGAAAGATGACCACTNATGCTACATTCAACTGCGTTTCCCTTTGTAGTGGCTAGGTCTGATTGTTGATTGAACAGTCTCGATGACGTGAATTCCACACCGACGTAATGTTTGAATACTGCGATGCGTTGAGCACCCCAATTGAATTTGGCACATTTACTGGCCCTACCCTTTCTCCGAAAGATGACCACTTGTGTTTTAGAACAGTTCACATAGAGCGCTCTGTGGCGAAAGAATCTTGCCACAATGTAAATTTTGCATTGAAGTTGTTCTTTTGATTTTGCGATAAGGACGAGGTCATCAGCAAAAAGTAGATAATAGAGTATTTTGTGGTTCAGTTTAAACCGTGAATATCAGATTTTTGGAATTCAGAAGCGATGTCCTCAATAAATAGGTTGAAGATATTAGGGCTGGTCGATTCTCCTTAAAAAACTCCTTTGGCAATTTTAATACCAGTACAGCGTTTCTCTAAGCACTTTATAAAGGCTTTGGCTTGTCAATAAATACTCCAGAACATGTTGATGAATTTGGAAGAGATTCCAGCCTTGTGTAAGGTTACCCAGAGCAGGTTATGGTTAGGCGTGTCGAACGACTGTTTACGGTCTACAAAAGAAGTGTGTATAGTTTCTCCTTTCTCAAAAGTTGGATTTGGATTACTGAGTTTAGAGTAAATATGTGTACCGCGACCTTTTTTAAATCCTGCTTGTGGTTCAGAAATTTTCTTGCATTTTTCAAACCAAGTCGTCAGCCTGGCGTTTAGAACTGATGTGAGAATTTTCAAAATTGCGTTTAAAAAGGAAATTGGTCTGTAGTTGCCAAGGATATTAGGGTCATCTTTTTTGAAAATGGTACAAATAAGGATTTCACACCNGGAAATTGGTCTGTAGTTGCCAAGGATATTAGGGTCATCTTTTTTGAAAATGGTACAAATAAGGATTTCACACCATTTGATTGGCACCACTAGTGAGGTATGCATTCGATCTAAAGCTTCGGTGAATATTTTAAGTGATGTGGAGTCGATAAGTTTCCAAATTTCGTTCGGAATTTGGTCTTGTCCGGGTGACTTTTTTGACTTCAGATTTTTGAGGACTAGTTTTACGTCAAAGATATTTACATTGGCGCCTAGAAAGTGGATCGGGAAGTAGAGTTGGTTCTGGAATTTGTCGAGTATCAGTTGGGTCGAATATAGAAGTATAGTGACTGCGTCATTTTTTGGGAGTGATTGTATGTTGTGGGTTGGTTGAGGTGTTCTTTAATGTTTTGACTGCGTCCCAAAAATGTTTAGAGTTCTGAATATTGTGAAGCATTTTTCGGTTTCCATTTTGTGTTTTTTTTTTGTTGTACCACATGACCTTCTTGATGGTAAGGAATTGGTGTAGTAGAGAAGCTTTGTCTTCGTCAATTGTTGATCTGCTTAGTTTTTTCAGACCCCATTTCGTTTTATGTTTGTGAGATTTGCATTGTGAGTCAAACATTATTGGATTATTTGCATAACTGAAGATGGTGTGTGTTCACCACACCCGTGACGGCTGGTCCAAGACTTGTAGCTAGTGTATTGCTGGCGGTTGTAGTGTTGAGGTGCAGAATTGCCTTGTTTGTATCTTTCTTCACGTAGTGTATATTTTTGAGATCAGGGNCGGTTGTAGTGTTGAGGTGCAGAATTGCCTTGTTTGTATCTTTCTTCACGTAGTGTATATTTTTGAGATCAGGGTCCTGTGCCACAATCACTGACATTTTGACAGTGACATATTGACATATCGACAGTTGACATTGACAGGAATGCTAAAATAACGCTCCACGAAAAAAATGTAATATTCAAGGATTTTTGACACTTGTCAAAATTTTCTGACATTTTTATGTCAAATATAGTAAATATATTCGGTTTATTCTAAATTTTTCTTTGAAACCAAAATCAGTGGATGGGATGAAATTCATTCTTACTTTGTACTCTTTTTTAGAGGATGAAGCACTACGTCAATATCTTCACTGTCGCTGCTACTAGAGTCGCTGACATCAAACTTAGCCATAAGTCAACAATTTTTATACAAAAGATTTACTTTTCCAAAACGGACAGACGTAAATCCCTCTGTCAAATATTTATGACATTTTTGACAAATATAAATCAATGTCGCACAGACGAAAAAAAAGTCAATGACAATTATTTGTAAAATGCCAAATTCTCCCTGTCAAATGTCGAAATTCACCTGTCACTGTCATATGTCACTGCCATCTTTGTGGCGTAATATTTTGTGTAAATTGTTGACAAATACCTGTGAATGTCAATATGTCATTTGATTGTGGCATAGGACCCAGTTGGTGTTTCTCATTTTTCTCTGGTTCGTCGGTATGCTTTTGTTACAGTCATGAGTTCTATTTAGTGTTGTGCGGATAAGCATGAGGTACCTAGGGAGATCAAGGAGAGTGAATTTGTGGATAAGGTTGTTCGAACGCGGGGTGTAGAGAGGATTAGGTCGATTACGCTAGCACCTGCATTGCTTGTAAATGTGTAATTACCCGTATGGTCTTCTTCGGTTGCGCCGTTACCTTGCAGTCCTAAGGTGTGTTAGAAAGGTAAGTGGACTCTCCCACTTCCTTTAAAACTTTCACCCTTCCTCCCCTTCTTCCACTATACACAAAAAGTGAACTCGCTAAAATCAAAGAGTCAGAGAGTCGAATCGGAGAGTCGTTGACTCTTGACTCTTTAGTATTGAAGTTTGACTCTGAATCGACTCTTCAGGAAAAAAGACAACTCTTTATAACCCATGGCTAGAACATTCCATTCCGTTTCATGAAATTGCATCAGACATTAATATAACACGTATTAGTTAATCAATTTGTCGTCTGTGATTTTCTCATCAAGGTTTCACTTTTTATTTACATTGACTTTGTTATTTTTTCAATTCTTACAAAATGAATAGATATCCAGGAAAGAATTGTACTTAACGAACTTCCTGATGCGGAAACGGAATGCGGATCTCAATCAACTAATTCGGTGAATCAAAAAGGTGTACTACAACATTTTACAGCTGTCGAGATTAATAATAAACCTCAAAACCTGTGTAATTATTGCACGTAAGTGAACTTAATTAATGCAGTTAATATCAAAGGAATAATTAGAAGAGTAAGCAATTTGTTTTAATTAGTTAAAAAAATTGTCATCTGACTCTAGAGTCGACTCTTGAGTCTCNCGACTCTTAAGTCTCATGATTCATTGACTCTGACTCACAGGCTAAAAACCCAAAAGAGTGAGTCGATTCCCAAAAAATTTAATCTTTGACTCTGACTCTGACTCTGACTCACTAAATACAAAGAGTCAGAGTCGACTCAATGATCAATGACTCTGACTCAGGCTATAATGTGAGTCATGCAATACTCTACTCACTTTCCACTCCTCTACCCAGCCATTTAGGATTTTGGATTTGTTCTTTGGTTTTTGGAATTGCGTTTCACCAATTCTTGGATTTTCGGTGAAAGGTTTCCCACCCTTCACCTTCATTAAGTTACCCCTTGACATCTGACCTCCCTTCCCCCATCGATTTCTCTTTTATTTACTTCGTTTTTCCCAGTCGCCCAAAATACCCAACCAAATCCCAACCCATACCCCGTCACTTCTCCGAACCTGACGCTTACCTACCAAAACCCTCAAATTGCCCCCAATGAATATATAACATTCCCATTTCTCCACGTACGACCTAACCCCTCTTACAGGTGTTGAAGTTTTTAATGGGAGCGGCGCCAGTCTTCTTGATCTTAGTGTCCTATGCTATGTTTGCCATTTGCAATTATGGTAGAGAGGCCCAGGCGAGAATTAAAATCGCCAATGACATGTTGAAGAGAAATCGTCCAAATCCCTAAAGATCTGATCCATGTTAGTATAGTATGTTAAGTATAGGGGTAAGTAAATAAAATGAATTAAAATAAGGCTTTTAAATTTAAATTTCAAAAAATAAAGAATGGTGTGTTTGCTTGAGCATTGTGTTAAGTTCATTTTTCCTGCCGTGATTGAAACCTCCGTACGGCCGTCCTCGAGATTTATGTTGGCCTGGTTGTGCTACCAGAGTGTATGCTTTGTATTAAATGTAGGCATAGTAGTCAGTGTCAGAAAAACAATATTGTGGGGTTAGTTTCAGGGGTATCTTTTTAAAAGAGAGGATTTGTTTTGTAATTAGGAATGTTGTTGTAAAAGAATGAGAGGTGGAAAGAGGTGAGGAGGTCGGATTAAAAGTACTAGTAGAGATATAGCTACCAGGTAGTCAGCTATTCGACATCATAGGATTTNTATGATAGTATGAAATGTTGAAGAGAAATCGTCCAAATCCCTGAAGATCTGATCCATGTTAGTATAGTATGGTAAGTATAGGGGTAAGTAAATAAAACGAATTAAAATAAGGCTTTTAAATTTAAATTTCAAAAAATAAAGAATGGTGTGTTTGCTTGAGCATTGTGTTAAGTTCATTTTTCCGGCCGTGATTGAAACCTCCGTACGGCCGTCCTCGAGATTTATTGGCCTGGTTGTGCTACCAGAGTGTATGCTTTGTATTAAATGTAGGCATAGTAGTCAGTGTCAGAAAGACAATATTGTGGGGTTAGTTTCAGGGGTATCTTTTTAAAAGAGAGGATTTGTTTTGTAATTAGGAATGTTGTTGTAAAAGAATGAGAGATGGAAAGATTTGAGTTGGTGAGGAGGTCGGATTAAAAGTACTAGTAGAGATATAGCTACCAGGTAGTCAGCTATTCGACGTCATAGGATTTTGCTGTTTGAAACGTGTAGCCCGCTTGGTTGCTTCTTCCGCTCACAAAATGAGAGGCAGCATTATATGGAGAGGCGTATATTTATCTTTTTAAGCATTGCTCCATTCCGAAAAAAGGCGTTCCTTTGAGATAGATTTTGAAGGTCCACGACTACAGGGCGAAGGTGAGCGTTTCCCTAGGGGCTAAATTTTTACCATTCCTTGTGGCTATTGCACCGATTTGTGTTTGTAACATCGTTTTCTGGAACAATTCCTGCATTACGTTATCCAGATTCTGTTACAGGTGCTCGCTTATTGCTTGAGCCAACAGGAGATGGGAATCCCGTTGTGCTTGGAAAACGGCAAGCTGTCTGTCCACAGCTTGAGCTTCTTGTGTTTTTGATTTTCTACATCAGGTTTGAGGGAAGTGACGTCATGCTGAATATTTGTGACTATTTGTTTAATATCGTTGACTATGGTAAGTTTTTGCTCCAGTAGTCCTTCCATCCATGCCTTCAATTGATTGAAGTCTATTTTTACTGTCTTTGAACGTGGGGCGTCAGCGGGGCTGTTTCACATGCCTCTCTTACAGTTCTTGTTTTGTCGAGGTGTTTCGGGTAATTCAAAACTGTAGGAAGTGTGGACTACCACGTTGAGTTGGAAGAGTGGGGCAGCGACATGGATGAAAGATTAAGTTAGTGAGTTTTTGTAATTTCTATATTGTATTGGCGAGTGATTGATTTTGATTGAGTGGTTTGTCTTAGGTGCAGATTGCTCGACCTACGGCCTAATCGGTATCAGGACTTCAGTAGCCCTGTCGAGCATGGGGTAGTCCGGAGTACCTAGTTCTATGTTTTTTTTTATTCTTTTAGCCTCTTGATTCAAGTGTTTACAAATGCTTCCAACCAGCAACTTTATAGTTTTAGAAAAGGAGCTTGTTGATAGACTTGATGTCACTACTGTGTCCACTGATGATGACTGATGTGGGAAGATATATATTTAATAAGATTGACCTGTCTAGTTAAGTGAGACTCAACTTAGTAAGATATGGATTAGTAACCTTACCAACCCAAGGTACCAGCAACGACAAGTAAGAACCAACCATAATAATGACTCAAGTGGAAGTGATTGAAGGTTCAAGACGACGGAGCGACGGATTGAAGGTTAGTAGGAAGAGCCATAGAAAATACACTTAATGGCAAGGGCCGTGAAAAAAATTTATCTGAAAAATGGCAAGGGCCTAGAAAAAAATATCAATAATCTCAAGAGACAACTAGAAAGTTATATAGAACCCACAGTTCATAAAAACCCATGGCGAACTTTTGAAAAATACACCCATTTTTTGAATATGGTAAAACTCGCGGGTTCTCACTTCATCCAAAAACATGCCCCACTCCATGAGACCTTAAGGGCTCATCAATACGTTATTTGGAAATAGTGTGCTGTCGCATACTTCTCGGAGTTCAGGCCTCAGACTGGAAAAGCTTACAAGCGGATGTTGGGTGGACAAAGCCCATCGCCTGGACATTGTGGAGTGGTGGTAACTCCTTGGCGGTTTCCTTATTTTGGCTATTCCAGTCATAAACCGCATCCAAAAGGCAGCGGTGAATGCTGTGGGAACCCCAGAGACTGAAGGTATAAATCTAAGTGGATTAGGATTTAGATTATCTTTTTAACCTAGAACAAGTACAATTAGAACCCAATTGGTAAACGAGTTAGTTTGGTAGAACCAAGGGAATAACTTTTTAACGAGAGGACGTTGAATAGTACCGGTTGACGTCTTAAGCGTGACGACCCGAATGAGACCGTCCTCCCCAAGGTGTACTTGTTGTACACGTCCCAATTTCCAATGCATGGGTGGAACGTGTTCATCCCTGATGAAAACTAGAGTTCCGATCTCAATGTTTGTCTTGACGCTTTTCCATTTATATCGTTGTTGTAGCGATGTGAGAGTAGATAGCACAGCAGGGTAATCCCATCAAGATGGCCGCCAAATCTAAATATGGACAAAAAGAGCCCTAACCCGGGGGGTACGAACCTAAGTATTTCCACCGACCACGGCCCTAAGAACATAAGTAACTTGCCTACCACGACCCTAAGAACCTAAGTAANATAAGTAACTTGCCTACCACGACCCTAAGAACCTAAGTAACTCGCCTACCACGGACCTAAGTTTGCGATGTTGTCATGTGTCACACCCTTTCAAGTTCAAACATGTTCAAACCTGTTTAAACCTGTCCTAACCTATGAACCTAAGAATTTAAATTCTCCGTCATGGACCTAAGAACCTAACTAACTCACCAATCATTGACCAAAGTCTGCAATGTTGCCACATTCAGCAGACTTATCCAAACATGTTTAAACCTGTCATAACCTATGAACACATCTCATTCACCAACACCAACACATGNCAGACTTATCCAAACATGTTTAAACCTGTCATAACCTATGAACACATCTCATTCACCAACACCAACACATGACAGACCTAAGTCAACAAACCTATGAACACATCTCATTCACCAACACCAACACATGACGGACCTAAGTCAACATTGAGCCAAAGTAACTCACCAATCATTGACCAAAGTCTGCGATGTTGCCACATCCAGNTTTCCTTATTTTGGCTATTCCAGTCATAAACCGCATCCAAAAGGCAGCGGTGAATGCTGTGGGAACCCCAGAGACTGAAGGTATAAATCTAAGTGGATTAGCATTTAGATTATCTTTTTAACCTAGAACAAGTACAATTAGAACCCAATTGGTAAACGAGTTAGTTTGGTAGAACCNATTTAGATTATCTTTTTAACCTAGAACAAGTACAATTAGAACCCAATTGGTAAACGAGTTAGTTTGGTAGAACCAAGGGAATAGCTTTTTAACGAGAGGACGTTGAATAGTACCGGTTGACGTCTTAAGCGTGACGACCCGAATGAGACCGTCCNACGAGAGGACGTTGAATAGTACCGGTTGACGTCTTAAGCGTGACGACCCGAATGAGACCGTCCTCCCCAAGGTGTACTTGTTGTACACGTCCCAATTTCCAATGCATGGGTGGAACGTGTTCATCCCTGATGAAACCTAGAGTTCCGATCTCAATGTTTGTCTTGACCCTTTTCCATTTATATCGTTGTTGTAGCGATGTGGGGTATTCCAAACTCCATCTTTTCCAAAAATGCAAGAAAATCCTTGACACATGTTGCCAACGAGAGAGTCTGTTGNGGTATTCCAAACTCCATCTTTTCCAAAAATGCAAGAAAATCCTTGACACATGTTGCCAACGAGAGAGTCTGTTGAGCTTTATCTGAGTGACATCATAATCAGGTAATGAGGTCAAAGGTTGCCCGATTAGAAAGTGACCAGGTGTGAGGACGTTGTTGTCGTTAGGGTCGTCCGACATTGCACCTAAAGGACGAGAATTTAGAATTNAGTGACCAGGTGTGAGGACGTTGTTGTCGTTAGGGTCGTCCGACATTGCACCTAAAGGACGAGAATTTAGAATTCCTTCCACTTGACACAATAATGTCCAGAACTCCTCGAGTGTAAGAGTAGCCTGCCCAACTACTCTCCGTAAATGATACTTAGTCGACTTCACTGCAGCTTCTCATAATCCTTTTTGATGCGGTGCGTAAGGTGGATTAAAGTGCCACATAATTCCGATTTCCACTGAGAACTTGTTAATGCTTTCGGATTGTGAGATAGAGACTAAATGTCGTAGTTCTTTATCTGCTCAAACGAAGTCTTCCCATTGTCTTAATATGTGTTGTGGAATTCCTCGACGAGATACAAAACGACGTAGAGACGCAAGGAACGCATCAGAAGTAAGGTCAGTCACCGCTTCAAGGTGTATTGCCTTGCTGGAAAAAAAAACACAAAAATAACACTTAAAATGCTTTTTACTTTTTCTCTTGGTCAGTTGAAGGCTATAAGGTTCTGTATAGTCCACTCCGATATGTAGGAAAGGACGAGATAGTGTGACACGGCTAATTGGGAAGGAACCCATAAGTTGTTCTGTTTGTTGAGCCTTGAACTTCTGACAAATGACGCATTTCCTTATATTGGAACGAATGAGGTTTCTACAACGAGGAATCCAGAATTCCCTTCTGAGGTTTCCCCTAAAGTAATTGAAAACCCGCATGGAGATGCGACAAATAGTATGACTCGACGATAAGACGAGTGAGATGATGATGAGTAGGTAGGATGAGCTGGGGCATGTTTCACCAATTTACACTCGGCGTACCGAAATCCGAATACCTAACTCCGCAATCTTGGCAGAGTGCAAATTCATTGTTTCACCAAAAGAATAAAACCAAGAATTTGCACTCCTCGAAGTTTGCGGAATTGCGGTATAAATAAAGACATCACCATGGCAACTAAATTCATACAAACTAGGTTATGCCTGATGCTCTAAAAGATTTAATTTTTTTAATTGTACACTGTTTGCAAGCTTTTTAACTACCATCTTTTTCCACTTCTGTATTAGCTTCTACACTCCAGTGTTTCAGAACTAAAACCTGACGTAATGTAATGATATGCTAAGGAAAACCAGTAAAATTAATAAAATTATACAGTAAATCTGTTTCAAATCTTCTTCAGTCAACAACAGTTATCACTATGGTTATTCACCAATTATCGATTTTTGGTGACAATAAAAACTTAAAAATCGGCTCAATCAAAAGACTATTGACCTTTTGGTCAATACTCAACATGCACTTAAAAATAAATTATATAAAAAGTAATAGAAATCCCATCATAGTAGTTGATTTTGATTGTTTTCTAACAATTAATTATTCGGTTTTGGGGTTTCAAACAGGCTGATTGTATTTCAATTATATAACACGTTGGCTGTACATTAGTAACTTCATCTTCAAAAACTTAATTTCATTATGGATAAACGTCGACATGAGTATGAAAAATAATTTTACAGGGTGCAAAAATTTGATTCATTCTGTACAAATTTTTAAATGGTAAACCACGGTTCCTGATAATACAAGCAGCAGCTTGTTACTCAAAGTCGAAAATCGGTATAATAACCACTGAAAGGTTCTATTACAATTATAAGCAATATTCGTTAATATACATTGTGGGCAAACTTTTTACACATTATTTTTCTCCACGTTCACATTAGCTACTAACTTTGCAGATTGTGATTTTCTGTGTTAGAGCTCATATACGTCGTAGTTCATAGTATGGTGAAGAATACCCGGCCAATTGAAGATAACCTGTGTTTCCATTCAATTGCTACTCATTCGTCCTTGCAAGCTCCAAAACTTATTAGAATTCATTCTGAACAAACACAGACAAGTATAAACCGAAAAACAAAATTTTTTTTTTGGTTGAATAAAAAACGGTACACTCTGTATAAATTTTTAAATACAAAAATTATATTAAATTTTAATATTAGAGTGATTATAAGATCAAAATTAACAGCCGAGGTAGTACAATAATCACTTCCGGGTTGATTGCAAAGTGTCACAAATGATTCTCAAAAGGTTTGCGGAATGAGGAGAATTTGCAAAAGATTAATGAGGAGTAGAAAGTGGTGAAACAGAATAGTAATTTTCAGCTCCGTTTTGCAAAAAAAAAAAACTCCGCAAACCTTTCACCGAACTCCTATTTGCGTCTCCGTAGTGAAACACAATTTTACTACAATTTTGCAAATTCCACAAAACTTTTGCAAATTCGGCTAAACGGAGTTGTGGTGAAATAGGCCCCTGGTGCTTGGTGTACTCTGGCTCATTTGATCCTTGAATTCTTCCACCAACACGAAGAAGACCATGCCCATCGAGGAAAGGGTTGAGAGATAGAAGAGAATTAGAGGTCTTCAATGCCTTGTTTTCCCGCAACTGACGAATCTCTTCAACAAATGATTCTCCTTGTGAAAGTTTGACCAAAACCACGAGTCCTTTTCTCACTTCCTTATTGGTTAAGGGACCCGTCCTTCTTCTTTCCAGCGAAGTTTTGCTGTTGGATATAAACCTCAAGACAAAAGAAATTACATGTTTAGCTTTAGTCAACTTTGAGTAATTTTTTAGCTGAAAGTTAAAATTAAAAAACCGATTGATTCCACGAGAGGAAGGATATTGTAAATTATCACAATTGATGAAATGAACTCGACCTTTTTCTTCAAGGTTTGAGGAATTGAATGAAACTTGCATGCGAGTAAATGAGGGAACCCGATACAGTTGAAGAAATGATAGACCTCTATACCACAGGTCATGAAAGATTAGTTCGGACACTGTAACTCCTCGCGGCGCACAGTCTGCAGGATTCTGGTCAGTGGGAACGTACTTCCACGAGTCAGTATTGACCAACCGCTGGATTTCAGGTACCCTGTTGGGAATAAAGGTTTTAAACCTACGAGAGGCCTTACTCAACCAGTAGAGTACAATCTCTGAGTCTGTCCAGGTAAAAACTTGACAATTGATATTCAATTACTTGACTTATGAGTTTAGCGAGTAGAAGTGCTCCACATAGCTCCAATTGTGGAGTGGAGACTTGGAGTACTGGTGCTACCCTGGTCTTCGATGTAACAAGCTGGGTGTAGACCAAATTGTACAAGATACATCTAGTGTAGATAACTACAGAATAGGCGAGTTCGGAAGCATCCGAAAATCCGTGTAGCTCAACCTGTATTGTTCCTTTAGGAATTAGTAACCGGTTTATTTTGATGAGAGTAATTTGAATCCATTTAAATATGCATTCCATGGTGCAAGTAGATATTCTGGCACTTCATCATCCCAGTCTAATATATGTTCTCCATCCCCTGTTGTTACTGGAGACCAAAGGCCTTGGAAAAACAACTTAACACAAATAGTCACAAGAGTAATTAAACCTAGAGGGTCAAAGATTTTGGATATTTCTGATAAAATTACCCTCTTAATAACCTTACTCGGGTGTTTTGAACTAAAATCCTCAAAACCAAAGGAATCAGANCAAAGGCCTTGGAAAAACAACTTAACACAAATAGTCACAAGAGTAATTAAACCTAGAGGGTCAAAGATTTTGGACATTTCTGATAAAATTACCCTCTTAGTAACCTTACTCGGGTGTTTTGAACTAAAATCCTCAAAACCAAAAGAATCAGAANCCTTACTCGGGTGTTTTGAACTAAAATCCTCAAAACCAAAGGAATCAGAACTGAGTCCCACACAACTCAACACCTTTGAAACAACCGCTTCTTCACAATTGATGCTATTGTTGGATTCTTGATGAGTTTTCGGGATTTGATAAAGAATTTTCTGAGAGTTCGAATCCTACTTCCTTAGCTCCATTCCATCTGTTGATAAAAATGTAGACAACTGCCTGTATTCAATGCTTCTTGCGTTGACTCAAAGCTAGACATCAAATCATCAATGTAAAAATCGTTCCTTAAAACATTAGAGGCTAAGGGGAACTGAATCGCTCCCTCTTCAGCCAATTGCATTAGGCATCGTGTTGCAGTGTGAGGAGCGGAAGAAGTCCCATAAATAACTGTGACCAATTTGTAGGTGTTAATTTACTCTCTTGGTTCTTCTCTTCAGAGAATACGAAGTTTGGTTGAATCTTGGGATGATACAACAAACTGACGGAACATCTTGACTATATCCGCTTTAATTGCAACTGAGTATTTACGAAAAGATAATAGAACTTGATAAAGGTCTCTCTGGACCTTTCGACCAGTCAAGAGTGTGGAATTGAGAAAGACTCCAGTGCTAGTGGGAGCCGATCCATCAAAAACTACTCTTAAGTTTTGTTATTATGCTTTTCTCCTTCAAGACATAGTGATGAGGTAGGTAGTTGATCAACCCAACTACTTCCTAAACCTCTTCTGGTGGAATCACTCGCATGTGACCAATGATCTCATAATCCCTCATGAATTCAATGTATTTAGGTTTCCACTTGGGATTCTTAATCAAACGCTGCTCTAAACTGACCAACCGTTTCTTAGCCATATCCCTTGATGCACTTAATTGAGATAGTTTGGATTTAAATGGTAATCTGGTGACATCCCGTCCTTCATGGTTCTTCATGTGAATTTTGGCAAAATGATCCTCTGCCAATCTTTCCTTATCAGTCAGCTGGTGGTGATGGGGAACTTGCTCAAGTTTCCAAAATCTCTTGAAAATGTCCGTGGTCTCATGAAAAGCAACCGAATGTACACGAACAAACCTAATTTGATGGGTAGGTTGTTTGGGAATCTCTTCTCCTACAATCCAACCTAGGTAGGTGTCCATGGCAGNCTTATCAGTCAGCTGGTGGTGATGGGGAACTTGCTCAAGTTTCCAAAATCTCTTGAAAATGTCCGTGGTCTCATTAAAAGCAACCGAATGTACACGAACAAACCTAATTTGATGGGTAGGTTGTTTGGGAATCTCTTCTCCTACAATCCAACCTAGGTAGGTGTCCATGGCAGAGGGTGTTCCCGGAGGTCCCTGCACTATTTTACCTGTCAACAATTGAAAAAATAAACCAACACCTAAAATCATGTCCACCTGTTCTGGATAGTGGTAATTGGAATCTGCTAAAAGGAGTCCTTTCAGATGAGTCCAGTTGTGTGGAAGGCAGTAGTCAGGTTGTGGTGCAGTAAGTTTTGTCATAACAAGAGCGTTGACCGTGAACTCTTGGTCGTTGTAACGTGGTGAGATAGTGACTAGAAATCCTGCGTGATTGGCCGATTGGAGTGTCCCCNAAATAAACCAACACCTAAAATCATGTCCACCTGTTCTGGATAGTGGTAATTGGAATCTGCTAAAAGGAGTCCTTTCAGATGAGTCCAGTTGTGTGGAAGGTAGTAGTCAGGTTGTGGTGCAGTAAGTTTTGTCATAACAAGAGCGTTGACCGTGAACTCTTGGTCGTTGTAACGTGGTGAGATAGTGACTAGAAATCTTGCGTGATTGGCCGATTGGAGTGTCCCCCACCCCATAGATAACTGGATCAGTCCAAGAACTCGAATCCCTACCCGATTGAGGACATCCTCACAAATGAGGTGTCCTTGTGCCCCAGAATCTAGCACAACACGGAGAAGAGAAAAATTACCTAAAATGTCCCTCACACGCACTAAAACCGTAGCGAGTAAACTACTCCTATCTGGCATTATTGTCACTGAGTGGAATGACGATGCAGATTTGACCATCATGTCGTTTGTTGGAGGTGGATGGTGTGTAGGTGGAACTGGTGGTTTCCCTCCTTGTGAAATAAAATTGTGTGAAGTGGTGTTGATGAAACTGCACTGTAATTTCCCTTTGNATGGTATGTAGGTGGAAGTGGTGGTTTCCCTCCTTGTGAAATAAAATTGTGTGAAGTGGTGTTGATGAAACTGCATTGTAATTTCCTTTCGCCTTCCCTTGGGTTGGATTGTGAAGGAGAGAATGATGAGAGCCTCCATAGTCCTTGCACCTTTTTGTGGAAGTACATTCGTTAGCCATGTGCCTAGGTGACAGACAACAAAAACAAAGTTTGCTATTTGTTGCAAAACCTTTACGTTCTCTTACGCCCAGCGACAAAGAAACTTCACATCTGTATACAGGGAGACTGTTTCCTCCACACCCTACATAGCCCCTTATGCATAGATACTAGATGGACTCTCTTACATCTTTCGCTGTCCCTTTGAATTTAATGTGAGTAAATTTTTAGCTCTCGTTCTAGAAAATCTATGAGGACACTGAATGCTGGTACTTCAGTGTACATGAGCTCCCTTGCCCACTCTTTCCTCGTCTCAACATCCAATTTTTTGAATACAATAAATACCAATAAATCAACCCAATTCCCCATCTCACGTCCAAGGACCTTGAGAGATGTTACCCGTTACATGACTGTGTCTATGAGTCTCTGAAGAGAATGTATATTCTCACTGCTCACAGATTTGGGTGAGAAAATGGTTCGAGTATTAGAAAATATCTTTTTTCTAAGGTTATCACACCTCTTGGTGACAAGACACCAAGTATCCACAAAGTTCCTGTCCGTGACGGTGAGGGATCGAATCTGTCGCTCCGCATCTCCTCTCAGACAAGATTTCAAATACTGTAGCTTCTGCGCTCCGGTAAGCGACGAGTTATCATGCACCATGGCCATGAAAAAATCTCTGAAACTTGGCTAATTTTCATACCTTCCATCGAAGGTAGGTAAGTGGATTGGTGGAAGACGCACCGAATTCTCGAATACTGAGGACTTTGAAACCGAGACAGCAGGAGAAGTAGATGCCATTGTGACGAACGAAGGAGAAACTTTAAATTTTTTTTGAGAAAATAAGGAGGGCTACTGCTGCGTCTTCTAGGTAGCTTTCGAATGATCTTATGAGGACTTGATAACCCGTCGCCTCATCTTCACCTTCCACACTAACACAAATTTCATCCATCAGTGACTTCATGTCTATAACCAACGTGTCATGCTTGCTACGGTGATAGTCAAGACGTTCCTTCGCCACCGTGTCCACGTCCATGGACTTGACGCTGACGTGAAAGTCCTTGACTCTTAACTCGAACATCTTCATTTTTTTGTCAATTAGCTTGACAGGCCTAGACTCATCAGAAGGCATGTTACCTTAGTTAAACTCACATAAACGAACAGATAGACATCAATCAAAATAAACACTCCCTTTAATAATGGGAACCTTCGCGCAGTATGCAAACGTGCCCCACGTTGGGCGCCAAAATGGTGTGGGAGTATATATTTAATAAGATTGACCTGTCCAGTTAAGTGAGACTCGACTTATTAGTGAAATATGGATTAGTAACCTTGCCAACTCAAGGTACCCAGCAACGACAAGTGAGAACCAACCATAATAATGACTCAAGTGCAAGTGATGAAAGGTTCAAGACGACGGAGCTAGGCCTGACAACAATTGATTTATTAAGGTTAGTGGCAAGGGCCAGAGAAAATACACTTAATGGCAAGGTCCGTAAGAAAAATTATCTGAAAAATGGCATTTATGCCATTTTTCAGATAATTTTTCTGTCATTTCTTTTCATTTGTCATTTGTCATTTGTCTGTCATTTCTGTCATTTAAACAGATCACGTGACTTATGGGACAACATCATTATTCACGATTATTACAACGAATATTCACGAAAGTTTTAAGAAGAGTTAAAATAGTTGGAAATGAAATGAAAGAGTTATCACGAAGGCAGATTGTCACAATCAATTTAAAATATTTCTAAAAAGTAATTAAAATTTCCGTAAAGTGATACTAATTAAATCACGTAACGATTCCCAATTTATCACGAAGTAGCTCATATATTTTATTTTTAATCTAATGGACTTCCAATATTATTCCTAAAAATTTCTGCACTGGTTTGCCAGACTATAAAGCTGAAAATTTGGAGCCAGTAGTAATAGAAATAGATCATGAAGAAGCCTTGTCAAATGTATCATATGTCAAAGGGCTAATTATATGCGAGAATTTAGGGTATTATTTAGTTTGTAAGTCTATTTATATGAAGCCATATACGTAAGTAAATGACTTATAATTTTCAGAAAATCCTTATTTTCTAAATTTTAGATTCTAACTACACTGCGTTATGCATGTTTTTAGATTTATAGAATATGATTGGCATAAGTATGAAAATTATAAGAAAAAAATTATGAAAAAGGTAGCAATCGAACCCGCTATTAATCAACTTTAACCCTTTCATTTACACCATATCGCTAACTACACCTCATTGAGATGACATCCTCTCAAACGCACATTTAACATTAACATCTTTACTATTGTACCGAAAAAAAGTTTTTAGGTACTGAAGAAAGCCCTGTCACGTTCACCCTATGACCCAATGGCAGGAACTTTTTATATTTATACTATTAATAATGGTAATCCTACTAGAAAAGCTTAATTTGGATTATTTTGGAGATGATCACCATGGTGGTTCCCTCTTGAGTAATATTTTATGAAAATGTACCAAAAAATCAGTTTCAGCGATTCCATTTCTTGAAGATGCACACAGAATTTGTAAATTTTGTGGTACAAAGTTTTTGGTACACTTTTACATCCTGTTTGTCGATTTTTAAGCTCTAAATTTTCACACAATTGGTTTTTGTTTCAGTTTTTTAATTAAAATTTTAAGATACTTATCAAAATAAAAAAAAATTTTTACTTTTTTTTTTTACTTTTTATCAGTATTTCATCAAATTTTGACAAAATTTTAAGTAAGTAAAACGCTTTTGTTTAGAAACTTGATATCCGCTTTCTGCTAATGACACATACAAACAGTTTGGCTTATATTATCACCACATAAGACGTAAAGCGATATTCTGATTTTGACTATTTTGACACAAGCAATCTCTCACTTGCACATTCGTGATTGGCAAAATGAAGGACGAAGTGAACGGCAGGATCCTGTATAAGTTCACAGGCGTTGGTCCTTAGTCTTACCGTCTTTTGGGAAGTAATGAAGACAAAACAGAGTTCATGAAAATGGCGCTAAAAGGTGTTCCTCAATTTATTCCACGTCAAAGCATAACTTACTCCAATTTGGAAAGAATTTTGTTTAATTAAATCATTCTTGCTTGAAAAATGAATACAATTAGGTCTTACAAACAAAATTTATAACACAGCAGAAAAATACACTGCGCGTGGGTTCGACTGTAAGCGGTATATATTATCGGTGGAGTTAAAACCTTACCTTACTGTCATTGCTTGTAACAAGGTGCTTGAGTCTTCTTATGTTTTCATTGTTTCAACAATGTGATCAGTTTTGTCTAGGAAGCTTTGGGTGAATATTTGAGGTGATCTAAAAATTGTTTCTTTGATATGCAAATTGAGAACCAACAAATACAGCCTCTGCGATAAATTGCTTAGTGAGCTTTTTGACCTTTCCTGTCTGCGAAAGCTAAGTCAGGAGCAGCAGTACCAACAACTTAAGTAGTGATTAAGCCTGTTAATCAACTTAAGAATAATTTTATTATAGTTATGTTTACCACAGGAATATCGTTTTATCTGTACTTATTTAGCACATAATAAGCACAATCAGGTAAATTCTGTGCGTGCTACTACTGTTGAGAATCCACTCGACGTACCCGTTTCAAGCTTGTCTCGATAGTATCCCAGGTTTAAGAACAAGAGATGAAAAGAATAATGATAGAAATCGAATTTTATTAGTTAATATAGACCAAAATTAATATGAGCTGTGATTCTAACTCTACTGTCCCNGTAGTGATTAAGCCTGTTAATCAACTTAAGAATAATTTTATTATAGTTATGTTTACCACAGGAATATCGTTTTGTCTGTACTTATTTAGCACATAATAAGCACAATCAGGTAAATTCTGTGCGTGCTACTACTGTTGAGAATCCACTCGACCTACCCGTTTCAAGCTTGTCTCGATAGTATCCCAGGTTTAAGAACAAGAGATGAAAAGAATCATGATAGAAATCGAATTTTATTAGTTAATATAGACCAAAATTAATATGAGCTGTGATTCTAACTCTACTGTCCCNATGATAGAAATCGAATTTTATTAGTTAATATAGACCAAAATTAATATGAGCTGTGATTCTAACTCTACTGTCCCTTCCACTAATTCGTCAGCCCAAACCGAGTCGATAGACAAACTGGTTTTTTACATTGTTTTAATCGATTTCCCTATAGTAACATGACTAAGTATAAATCAGTGAAAAAACCGCGCCCTTAACACGACTAACTAATTAATANATTTCCCTATAGTAACATGACTAAGTATAAATCAGTGAAAAAACCGCGCCCTTAACACGACTAACTAATTAATGCTAATTATCAGCAACACGACGGCAAAACAGTGAAAGTCATTCCACTTTTTCTTTGACACCTCGCTGAGCTCTTCTTCCATTCTTCTATCTGCATACTTACCAAACCGCTACTGCAGTTACAACTGAAAATGTTAAATAGGAATAATACATGGGATATGAATCTCCCACACCACTACGAAAATAGTTGTACCTGCAGCAATTCCGAAAGCAAAGGCTGACAAAATTGTTACGAATTCAGAAGTGTTGGTAACAGTAGAAGGAGTGGTGGATATCATGGCAGTGATGGAGGTCATGACAGTGGTGGAAATCGTAACAGTGATGGAGCTTTTATTTTATGGGCTTTTAAAGATAGGTTCAACTGTATTTTTAAGCATTATTACTATAACGCCAATTTTATACTTTGCTTTTTATATCCGTTGTTTCAAGAAAGTGCAATAGTATTCGTGAATTTTATTTTAAAATGTCTCATATCTCATATCATTGTTGAAATCATTGGTAAATTCAATAATTCCAACGGACGGAGATAGCAAAGTGTGGAGCGGATGTAACACGTAAATTTAAATACAATATTATGATTGGTAACGAAGCTTTTCAATAAATATATGTTCATATATCTACGAAGAAGGGNGGTAACGAAGCTTTTCAATAAATATATGTTCATATATCTACGAAGAAGGGCAATACTCGATTAAGAAAACGAAAATAAATATTTTTGCTAAAATCATAGTGAGGGTTTTCAATATTGCTTTTTTGGAGTTATTTATGCGGTCTAAATTGAACAATTACATATTTTTACCAGACGGACATTTTGTTGCAAATTACCACCCCTTCCTTAAAAGTCGAAATCCCGTTTCTATAGAGANATAATTCCAACGGACGGAGATAGCAAAGTGTGGAGCGGATGTAACACGTAAATTTAAATACAATATTATGATTCGTAACGAAGCTTTTCAATAAATATTTGTTCATATATCTACGAAGAAGGGCAATACGCGATTAAGAAAACGAAAATAAATATTTTTGCTAAAATCATAGTGAGGGTTTTCAATATTGCTTTTTTGGAGTTATTTATGCGTTCTAAATTGAACAATTACAGATTTTTACCAGACGGACATTTTGTTGCAAATTACCACCCCTTCCTTAAAAGTCGAAATCCCGTTTCTATAGAGAAATTGATTAAAAACATGTAAACAACCAGTTCGTTTATCGACTCGATTTGGGCTGACCAATTAGTGGAGAGGGCAGTATATGAAGTGAACTCCTTTTTGTTTTTGGTCTAACACTCCTGTGGTCATAATTATAAAAGGTTCAAGACCGTTTCTATACCTAAAAAATTAGCCTGAATATCAACTGGAAGGAAAAGGGTAGAAGGATGAGAATAGGTACCTGAGTTGTGGAGAGAAATGAGATTTTCCATTTGGTTTACCATGATAGATATCTCTAGACCTAATTTTAAGTACACTAATTTTTACATACTTCTTCCTTACTTTTACGGTAGAAATAGAAACACTTTTACTATTGAAGGCGTTGGGGTTGCCTCACTGTCCCTCCGACTCGTGTTATGACCTCTTGAACCGGAGCTTTCTTATTAGAGAGTTGAACTGGAGCAGGGGAAATCTCTTGTATGTCTTTCGTAAGATCCTCTGTGATAGGGAAACCTGTTGTCGTCTCGCCTTGAACTGAAGTGAATCGTTGGGTCACTGATCTCCAGGGGATAGAGTTGTTGGTTGGGTCTAATGAGAAAACCTGTCGCCGTTTTCACTCTTGTCACTCGTTCTCTTCCGTCTTTTCCTGGAATCAGTTCGACAATCCGTCCAATGGGCCAATCGATCCGCTTTTTATTATTTGTACCAATCATGACGACATCATCAAGTCTTGGTCTCGTGGTCTTCTCTCTTTGGTTTCTTTGTATCAAAAGTGAGAGGTACTCCATTTGAAATTGTCCTTCTAGTTCTCTTTTCATAGTGGCTGTTCGCCGAAAACCATCTTGAAATGCTTTTGGTTGGATGGCTCTTCCTTCGGGAGATGAGGCGACGAGAGGTCCTCTCATGAACATAGCAGGGCTGAAAGGGATGAGATCATCTGAATCCTCTGTCACAAGTGTCAATGGTCGGTCATTCATAGCAGCGGTGACGGTCGTCAGGCATGTTCTAAGTCGCTCTTGGGTGAGTTTGGCTCTTCCAAGTATCCTCTTGAGTTGTACCTTTACACTCCTCACCAAATGCTCCCACCATCTACCCCACGTCGCTGCTGTAGGTGGATTGAAAATCCAATTAATTTGTTGTGCGGACGTCTCTCTTTTGAATTTATTCCAATCGATGACCTTGAAAAGGTTGTCTACACAGACGAAGTTTTCTTTATTCTCTCTGTAGGTCGTCTATTGTTGTCCAAATCGGTTGGTGAACCTTTCCAGAACCTCTAAGAATGCTTCAGTGCATATCGAGGCAACAAGGTCCAACTTCAAACATCAAAATACTGCGCAAGTAAAGACAACGATCCAGATCTTTGTTCCATTTTTCAAGAAAAGTGGTCCGGCCAAATCACTTCCAGTTGCCAAGAATGAGTGATGTTGACTCTTTTTTTCGGTAGTGCTGATTCTGGAGCTGGCAGTGGTTTTCCTTCGTGTCGTCGACATTTGGTACATTCTCGAATAAATCGACGTACGGCTTTCCTTGTTTGTAGAATTTAAACTTTTCTCTGACCATGCCTATCAAAGCTTGTATTCCGATGTGCCCGTGAACGAGGTGAACTTTTCTCCAAAGTTGGTCCACACCTGGATGTTGATTTGCCAACATGATTGGCCAGCGCAAAAATTCCATATCATCTTTGTTGATTAGCTTCGTCTTCAAATGGTAAAGTCCATCTTGATAACAGAAATTCCTCCTACTTTCTTAACACATTTTGGAAAGTCTGTTTGGATTACTTTTAAGAGATCCATTTCTCTCCTTTTGTATTCTTCCACTGTAATGTAGGATGAGAATGTATGACATTCGTTTTTTTACTATTGTTGAAGAAACGCCGAATCCACGCGAAGACACGAACATTTTTTGAGTATGATAAGAACTAAAAACTCCCCACCGTCAAGGTTAAAAGTTGTAGAGTAATGACGTTGAGGTTTGACTACTGAGAACATCGTCCTCAAGATCTTTATTTTCTCCCTCCCCACCTCTTCCTCGATGATGATTTTTTCTGAAGAAGGCCACTCCCACGGTGATAATTTCAGCCAGTCTGGTCCCTCTCACTATTACGACTCAAAGAGTTGCGGTGTGCATTCCTTAGAGAGTACATCTGCTCCATTGTGAACTTCTGGAATGTGTCTCCAATCTTATGCTGAAGTGTGACTGAGTATCTCCTTCACTTTGTTTCCAATGAAGGTGCCCCATTCATCGTTGCGGCGGATCCATGATAGTACTGTGGTGGAGTCCGTCCAATAAAAATTAGGAATAGCTTCTATTCACAATGCGTCACGCACACTTTTGCACATTCTCGACCTGACGAGACAAGGCAAGAGCTAGAGCCTTGGAATAGCTCCCTTTTTCAAAGGTGAGACTTTTGACTTTGCTTGGGCGAGATGAGTAGTTACATGACCTTGAATCACGTTTCGTACAAACACCACTGCCGCGTAGGCTTCTTGACTGGCGTCTCCTAATGTGTGGATTTGAACTCCATCTGTTCTGTAGAGGTGATGATTTGTCGGGAAAAGTAGATCTTTCGTAAGTATGTCAGTTCCCGAATCCACTTATTGAATATACAGTGGAGTATGATAATGTCTGGCAGAGAAAGGAGGGTGGTTCTTTCACTTGAAGTGGAAAACGGAAAACTTTAAAATTGAAATTAAAGTTGAGCACCGTACTTACACCTATTTCGTCTATTATATTTTCATTTTTATTCACATATAAGATTATACTTTTAATTCCACCTTTTAGACATTTAGATTGTTATCGAAGAGCTGGTTATGAATAGCCAAGGAATGTTAAATTCATTACTGTAGCAGCGCATTGGGTAATCTAATAAAGTTAATACCGACAGCCGTTGGTAACCCGCGCATCATACTGGTGGGAAAGGGTTCTTTGGATAAGCGCCGCAACGAAGTAAAAGAACCACCTTCCTTTCTCTGCCAGACATTATCATACTTCACTGTATGTTAGATTTCTGTCGGTACCTCTTCGCTTCATTTCATCTTCGACTTCCATAACTCTTGTAAAAGAATTTTAGGTTGAAAAGTCATACAATAGACAGTACTTTTCTTTTTGTGATTGGAGATGAGTAGTCTTCTTCTGGGATGTCCAGACTGAGAGTGTCTTGATCCTGTTCCATCCCAAGTACTGTTGATTTAGCAGACCCATCATCAGTATATTGGCCTCTGTATGTGTCTTCTGTGGTCTCCCANACATACAATAGACAGTACTTTCTTTTTGTGATTGGAGATGAGTAGTCTGCTTCTGGGATGTCCAGACTGAGAGTGTCTTGATCCTGTCCCATCTCATCCCAAGTACTGTTGATTTAGCAGACCCATCATCAGTATATTGGCCTCTGTATGTGTCTTCTGTGGTCTCCCAAAGTCGTAAGTCCATCTTCGGTTCTGCTAACAACTGAATAGATTTGTCTTTGAACTCTTCGTACTGCAATCGATTATCGACTGACGTCACACAATTGTCGACATAGTAGTCGAAGTAGTTTCTTGGCTAAACATTGAGCATCCACACTAACCTTTTTGAAATGGTACTCCAACACAGCTTGAAGAAAAAATGGACTATATTTGACACCGAATACGACTCTTTTGTGATGAAAGAACTTGAGTTGTCTCTTGTCGTAGTCCTTTCACCAAAAGAAGCGCAAGAATCTTCTGTTTTCTGCAGCCACCTCAATCATTTGAAATGGATATCCGCAATGACTCCAAGTTTCTGCTCGCGGAACCTCAATAACAATGATGGCATGAGTTCCAGGAAGTTGGGTCTTTTTTCTAAACACTCATTGAGCGACGGATTCCTTCCAGTTTTGCAGGAGGCATTGTATACTGGTTGTACGGGTGTCGTGATACTATCTG
This sequence comes from Holacanthella duospinosa, assembly GCA_002738285.1. NCBI lineage: Eukaryota > Metazoa > Arthropoda > Collembola > Poduromorpha > Neanuridae > Holacanthella > Holacanthella duospinosa. The sequence goes on from NIPM01000563.1 coordinate 77,373, forward strand.
GTTTGAAAACGGCTCTATGTGGGAGGTAATGACCTTTACCTCTGTCGTCTTCGACCTCTTTATTAAAATGTTCATCCAACCAAGCTTGAAAGATCTTGTCGTAAACTTCAAACATGTCAGCTTGTTGGAGTTTAACTGTTGTGTTGTAGAAACGTCGCTCTGGTACTCGACGATTGTCTGGAATCTCTTGTCTTTCATCTGCCCATGGCAAACTCACTGAATAGCGCCCGTCCTCCTTTCTCTTCACGTGTTAGTAAAGTGTTCCATGACGTGTTTCTCTTTTTCTTGTTTTGAGATGACTTCAATGGGATCTCGGATACCTATTTTATCTAAGTTCCAAAGTTCTGCCACAGTGATACTCTCAGTGAAAAGAGTGGTAACTGTTGAAACCGTGGCGACACTGTCGCTAGAAGGATCAGGCCCGTTCAAGGTCCATCTCCAAATTATCTCTACTGCTATCAGTCCACAGGTAAGTATCACTCTTTTTTCGGTCATCAATTTCTCCCGGTAGTCACTTCAATCTCTAATGATTCGGAGTTCACGTCTGTGAGTTGAATTTTCTTGTCCATAAGTTCTTCAACCAAGGGCCTCTTGAAACTCTAGGAATGTTCCCACAGAGTGAGGGCTCGTCGTGGAGAACAAGGGTCTCACATGCTTTCCTGGGACATGTTGAATTTCTCAGTGTCGGACGTCTGTTGTTCTACCTCTAACGTTAATTCTTCGTCGGTAGAAGTTTTTATGTTAGAACGCTGGAAGAACTCATCGAAGATCAGACGAACGACTCGTTCCTTTCCGTTTCCAGTCAGTCGCACTATGATAGTCTTCAAAAGTACGGCGCTTGTACAATTAAGATTGGATGCCGTTGTCAGTTTCTTTTCCAGCTTCACTCTCATCATTGTAAATTGGCCTGTTGGTTTGATCCTTATTGTAATTTGGTGAATCAGGGCACATGATGGCGTGATAACGTTTTGAACAGATTAGACACTTGAGGTAAGAGGCTTTACAATTCTTAGCCCAATGTCCTCGTTTGAGACACTGTAAGCAGGCCTTCCTATTCTTGATTCTTTCCGTTTTCTCAATGTAGGTCATCTTGTTGGCGCTTCCACATTCTGAATTGGGGTGTGGCTTTTCACAAAACACAGCTGCTATTCTTTTGTCTCGTGTGATGTCCAGCTACCGTTGGAATTCTGGTCTTCGTTTTTTGTAATCCAATTTTCTTTGTTGTCTTCGTCTCTGAACTTACACAAGACATCTTTGTCAATCCCCTTTGATGTTCATTTTCCACTTCTTGTTTGAGAATTGATAAGAGATATTCCAATTCGGTCTTTGACGGCTGATCATNTTGATGTTCATTTTCCACTTCTTGTTTGAGAATTGATAAGAGATATTCCAATTCGGTCTTTGACGGCTGATCATTAGCTCCAACTTTCCCGTACAGTTGACATCGTTGCCATGCAGTGTGTATTTTTGCAAAAAGGCATGATTCTATCCAAGGTTGCTATGAGGAATAATCCAAAAAGTCCTCTAAGAGGTTAGCTCATAACTATTATTTTTAGAAAAATTATCAATTCTAAAAAATAACAGCTTTCGCTTTTGTAAACAAATTTAATTTTTTTGTTGACTTTCGAATATTAAATTATTAACAGTTTCAAAAACATAATTATTGAAAAATGTCGTCCTGCATTATTAAATCTTGTCGAAATAATTTTTAGTTTTAATAAACATACACTAGTAAAAATTTAATCAGTAAAATTAATATTAAAATTTAAAAATTATGTCATTGTAACATAGTTTGAAATTATACTGGCTGACGAAGCATCAGTTAGGAAAAAAAATTAAAATTANTGCATTATTAAATCTTGTCGAAATAATTTTTAGTTTTAATAAACATACACTAGTAAAAATTTAATCAGTAAAATTAATATTAAAATTTAAAAATTATGTCATTGTAACATAGTTTGAAATTATACTGGCTGACTAAGCATCAGTTAGGAAAAAAAATTAAAATTAAAAAAATAATAGTTATGCGCTAACCTCTTAGAGGACTTTTGGATTTTATTCATCATAGCAACTTTGATTCTATCAATGGGAAAAGCAGTACGTCCATTTGTTCAGTGGTCACTCTAAGGGACTGTAGAGCGTTAATGTTTCCTTCTAAACGGACGTAAACTTTTGAGATTTGAAGTCTTGAATTCGTATTTTGATTTACAAGCACCATCAACTCTTGGACGTAGATACACTTCAGTAGTTTCGGATTTCCGTATTTGTCCTTGAGTGCCTTCACTGCCTTGAGATAATTTTCTGATGTTCGTGGGTACACATGGATGAATTCTTTTGCTTTAGATTTTTGTACCATAAATGGAGTGAGGTAATGGAAGTTGTCTGTATCGTGTAGCTCATTGTCTTCATGGATCTTCTGGAAACCAAGCCAGTCTACGATGTCACCGCTGAATTTAGCCAAATCGATCGTCGTGAGTTGGTACTTCCTAGAGTTTCCCGTTGTAGTCGAAGCTTGACTGTTCATTGTGCGGAATTCACTTATAGAGTGACTGGGTGATCTTGATCTAGAACGACTGACTCTAACACTCAGCTTTACAAACTCCTCACGATACTGATGTAAAGAATCTGACTCAGTTGTGTAGTCTCGTCTGTGCAGTCAGCGTCGAGAAGTGACTGAAGTATTTGGTCATTACATTCTTGTAAACGTTCATTATCTTTTTCCAAGGGTTTCCATTTGATGTCAATGTTTTTTTTTGATGGTTCATTTTTATTCAAAAGAGCTGAAAGCTCGTTGCCATGACGTGTGAGTGTTGCTCTGACTGGAATCCGCTGCTTCTTGAGTCGGTCCATTTTTACTTGTAGAGCAATCAATAACGTCGATGACAAAATTAGATTAGTCAATAAAAAATTAAAAATTGGAGTATATCACCTCGGTAAGTTCCACTCCGGTGGGAACAGACCGCTATGTGTGCAGTTGTTTTAGCTGGATGATGAACCTGTCTTGACCTGGATCACGTCGGGCTCACCAAATGTTGAGGATCTACTCGAACTACCCGTTCCGAGCTTGTCTCGATAGTATCCAGGTCTAAGAACAAGAGATGAAAAGAATAATGATAGAAATCCAATTTTATTAGTTCCTTAATATGAATCAAAAGTAATTTGAGCTGCGATTCTAACTCTATATAAAGTGAACACCCTTTTGTTTTCTGTCTAACACTGCTGTGGTCATAATTATAGAAGGTTCTAGAACGTTTCTATACCTAAAAAATTAGCCTGAATATCAACTGGGAGGAAAAGGATAGAGGCATGAGGATAGGGACCTTAGTTGTGGAGAAAAGTAAGATTTCATATGTGGTTTCCTATGATAGATACCGTTAGACCTAATCTTAAGTACACTAATTTCTACACCTACTAAGGATCGTCCGATTTGTTCCTTTCGTGTAAACTGAGCCTATAATATAAGCACTATGCAATGTTACCTGTTTCCGAATAGGAAAATCGTGCATCTGTCATGCAAATAGGACTTGGAAATGCTTGTAGTAATATTCCTTGATAACTTTCGACTTGTTCTTGAAAAGTGCAGAAGATAGGGAAAGCAGGTCCTTTCTTCACAAAAATAGCAACACTCTTCATTTCCTGTGGTATTGCTTTTGCTTCCATTATATCAAATAACATATGTTCGTTAGTTGGATGATGGAATATTACTAAGAATCGGCATATAATGCCTAAGCAACACCTATGGGTGTATTGAACTGAGAAGCATCGGGAGCTGAATTGTAATCCTTATTTTCATGTGATGACATCTTGTTTTGCAAAGTCAAACCCATAATGCTAGTTGGAAACACCAAATTTCTTAAGTATATACAGAAACATATTTGGTCCGGGAGTAGCAGCAATGTTCTTCACTGTAGACCTTAACACATTGAGAGAAAATCTATAATATTTGCACTTTCTCTGTAGTTTCCGTTAAATCGGACTTCCTCTGATTCATCGTTTGCAATTTCTTGATTATCTTTCTTTAGCACTGTCATAATATACATAGCTGCTTGGCGGAATCTTGGAAATAGCATCTCGCTTAGCCGCTGAACTGAAGAATAATCATCGTTCATCATCGATGAATAATCATTATTGTGAAAAATAATAATAATCCGTAGAATTCACAATTAGAATTTGTCTATGTTTATGCTTGGAGTAACTGCGGAAGTAGAAATCACTTGAAGCTACAATAAACTTTGTGTAAGATCATAGAAATGGTTCCATAATCTTTTCATGGCGGTATTGAATAAAGTAAGTTTGATATCATCTGTAATGCTGTCCAAATTAAGAATTTCAGTTGATATCGCATTCCTCCTATTGAATGACTGAACGGATGCTGTCTTATGAAGTAACTGACTGGCATGGTTTGATCCAATCAACTTGTCGTACTCTACTTGTGGGATTTGCTTCATTTTTTTTCACCTTATAGCCCAGCTATATGACTAATAGCATTCGCAGCAAAACCACCGATTATATATAGTATTGGTGTAGTGAGTAAAGAAAGAAACCAATCATTTTGGATAAGAAGTTCTTTTTTCTGTTTAGAGACACTTTTTTTTGCTAGATTTCNTTGGATAAGAAGTTCTTTTTTCTGTTTAGAGACACTTTTTTTTGCTAGATTTCTGATAACCTTTTTATGAGGTTTCAATTTCTTCATATGTAGTTCACTCAATGGAACGTTGTAAAGAATTTAGACCTAACTGAAAAAGCGTCAATATTATTTTTAGAAGGTTTTTTTATCATGTGTTTTCTGTCTGGCTTTGATTGTTCTAACTAATTNAAAGCGTCAATATTATTTTTAGAAGGTTTTTTTATCATGTGTTTTCTGTCTGGCTTTGATTGTTCTAACTAATTCTAAAACCATTTTGTTCCGCTGGATCCGTTTTGTCATAATTGGGCAACTAGTTTAGTTAGGAAGGTAAATGGTACTGTTTTGNATTTTGTTCCGCTGGATCCGTTTTGTCATAATTGGGCAACTAGTTTAGTTAGGAAGGTAAATGGTACTGTTTTGGTTAGGTTGAATACCAGATAGAATACGCAAATGATCATGACAAGTTGGATGTAAATTGAGGAAATCCATGTATACGGCTTCTCAGTTGCTTGCTGGCAGACTTCAATAATTACACTTGGTTTTCGAGAGTTCAACTGCCTGCTCAAGTACAGTACAAATGAGGGAGTGTTCCAAATTGTTATATAGTGATTGTTGAGTCGAATATNCAACTGCCTGCTCAAGTACAGTACAAATGAGGGAGTGTTCCAAATTGTTATATAGTGATTGTTGAGTCGAATATTTCTTGCATGTTTGCGTTGAGAATAAAGATTCTAAGATAGGAAGATCACAAATATAGATCTATAGCAATCAAAATCATTGTGTTCACTGAACAAATTATATTGAAAAATTGTTTTCTTACTGATAATTCACTCCGAATGGGAACAATTCTTGAATCGTTTTGTATTACAATGAGTCAATTTTAATTAGAGTGTTATTGGAATGAAGCAGTTCTAAATTTAGCCCTTCCACACAGATAGCTCTGNATGAGTCAATTTTAATTAGAGTGTTATTGGAATGAAGCAGTTCTAAATTTAGCCCTTCCACACAGATAGCTCTCTTGCCAAAAGATTTCATTAAATCGTAGCCTGATTGGTATTCCTTAATAAAATAATAACATCCTCTTTTCGAGGTTTAACAAAAGAGTGCAGATGCTGAATCAAGTTTTTTACAAAGGTAGTTTTGCCACATTGTATTATACCGTCAATAATATATGTAAGTGGATGATGTAACTGGGTGGATTCAAATTCGTAACACTGATAAATTATAGTGCTTGGATTTTCCTGATGTGACAAGGTTACATATCCTTTATCTATTGGAAACTCCTCCTTAAATTCTTCACACAAAATAATGGAGATCATATCAAACTCACTTCTGGACAGTGGGATGTAAAAGGATTTTGACACTTTTGTGTGGACGCTTGCGCTTCTTTGCCAACAATGTTCACCATAAGCAATAATAGCACAAGTGTAGATCCAACAATTTGTCGTTGAATAATGTCGAAATATTTTAATATAACGCATTNATGAGTCAATTTTAATTAGAGTGTTATTGGAATGAAGCAGTTCTAAATTTAGCCCTTCCACACAGATAGCTCTGTTGCCAAAAGATTTCATTAAATCGTAGCCAGATTGGTATTCCTTAATAAAATAATAACATCCTCTTTTCGAGGTTTAACAAAAGAGTGCAGATGCTGAATCAAGTTTTTTGCAAAAGTAGTTTTCCACATTGTATTATACCGTCAATAATATATGTAAGTGGATGCTGTAACTGGGTAGATTCAAATTCGTAACACTGATAAATTATAGTGCTTGGATTTTCCTGATGTGACAAGGTTACATATCCGTTATCTATTGGAAACTCCTCCTTAAATTCTTCACACAAAATAATGGAGATCATATCAAACTCACTTCTGGACAGTGGGATGTAAAAGGATTTTTACACTTTTGTGTGGACGCTTGCGCTTCTTTGCCAACAATGTTCACCAAAAGCAATAATAGCACAAGTGTAGATCCAACAATTTGTCGTTGAATAATGTCGAAATATTTTAATATAACGCATTTTCCAGCCAACAAATCTGCCGCAAACTTTTTAACAAAAAATGTGATTGTTCCTTAAATTTATTTGTGAACTCAATTTGCAGGTCAAATCCTAGCTCGTCAGACAGCTTTTAACTGAATGCTATTGTGAGTCCTGCAGGAATCTCAAGGCTTACTCTTTTCTTTGATTCACTGTAGACAAATTGACAGCCTATTTTGTGTTTTTGAAGCTTTGAGTTTACTTTGAATATTAGTTGAAATGCTGACCCATAGACTCTGATTAATATTACCTTCCTGCGTTTCGCAGTAAACTATCAAGTTATCGTTTTGTCCAGTCAATGTGCGGAAGAAACAGACATAAGTCAGTTCACAAAGTGCTAATTTGTACTGACAAAGTTCCAGTTAACTTTGTATGGTAGCTTGATCTATAATTTGCAATTCTGTTTGAAGGAAAGTATGTTTGCAAGTCATTGGATGGGACAGTTAGGTAAAACGATGACATGATGAGTTATTCCGGTGCTGATTCACAGTATTCCAACACTCAATTGAACTCTGGTTCGCAAAAAATACTGCTATTCACATCTAAATTGATGTCTCTTATACGATAAGCAATAAAAAATGAATAGATGATTTCACATACTTCGAAAGCTTCTGAAGTAAATGTAGGCCAATAACCTTTCTCAAAGCTCCTTTACAATTTAGCAATTTTAACTGGATTGTATAATTTGAACTTTGCTGAGTCATTATGGTGAATGTAAAGTTTCTTATAAGATTCCATCCAAACATCCATTTGGTTTTCTTCCAAGAGGTCAATTCGGCGAACTTTTTTTCTTGAGTAGATTCTCTCATTGTAACATTTCATCAACGATGGAAGAATATCAATATATTTTTGTTGACTACTCATTGTTAGATATTTAGAACATAATGTCTTATCAAACGGCTCAATAACACTGAATCCAAAATCTGAGTTTTTATGGTACATTTCTATAGAATACTGCTTTAGTCAGGTAGCAAGCTGATNTTTAGTCAGCTAGCAAGCTGATTGTTCCAGAACTTTGTCCTTTTGATTGGATTCCAGAAGCTTTCGTCGCTTATAGGATGACTGTAGGATTGACGCAAATGCTGTAGTTACTTCTATAGATCGCTACGATTTAATTGGAACCGCAAATGCATATTTAGAAAATACATCGATCACAGTAAGTAGACAGGCAAAGCCTATGTTACCTTTTGTCGTATTTGGAAGGAATAATGACCGTTTGTTCATTTCCGGAGCTGTAAGTCTTCTTCGTCTATATTTGGTTCTACGTGGTTTATGTCGAGTAAAGGCATTTTAAGTTAGATACTCCTTTGCCGATCTCACCGATATACCGCAAATTGCATTTAATTTAATAATGCTGCTTACACCCTCTGCAAATTTAATGTTTTTGTAGACTCAAACTTGTTTTTGGTTCATTTTTATTTAATATCAAGTTAAACAAGCGTAACAATAGTAGAGCAGCAAATTTATTTTTGCGATGACAGTACCTTGCTAAGAATCTGACAACACTAAATAAAAGCTACAAGATTTTCTGTCTCCGACGCTCTGACGGTTTCATCTAATCCCTTTGAGAAATTCAGATGAAAGTTGTCCCTTACAAAGTTTAATATCAGAAAATCATTGCTCCTTAACTCATGTTCACTAAATCGATTTAAAGTATTTTCATAGCTTAATCCATTTGTTTTATGCAAAAAATAGTAAAAACAAAATTGTCTAAAAGTATTGCTGGACCCTGTCTAAACTTGTGTTTTGATTGAGCAAATAACCATGACTGCAGACCTTAAAAATTCTGTAATAAATTTATTGTAAAACGAAAGCGGCATTGCGCAACTATCAAAAGCTGCATTGGAGTTTTCGTTCTTAAATATTGCTAACAAATATAATCCAGGCACAGTAGAGGTATCTGAGTTCACAATAAGAGCCAAATTTTTTCCATTAAGGTTTCTCACCTTTTCGCATGAAATAACAGCTGGGTGATTAATTTTTCCAGTGGGTTACTTAAGTCGAACTTCTAACTTTACACTTCCTAATCTTTCTAAATAGAGTAAAGCTTCATTCTATGCTGGTTGCTGGATAGCAAATGCAAATAGTGCATTATACTTTTTTTTAGCTTTCTCGATCGAAAGATAGACCAAGATTTTGTCCGGCAATGCCAGTACTCGTCAAGAGAAAATAATAAACGAGTAAACATTTGTTTTGCTTAAAATCTAGAGTAAGTGGGGAAGTCGACATTGAAATATTATTAACGCTTATGCATAATAGTATGGCTCCGGATATTGAAGTGATTAAAAGGAAATGGGTTAGAGCCAATATCTTCATTAAAAAACAGTCTATCATCAAATAGGGTTACAATTCTAGACGGTACACTAATCATAAATATATTTACTTCCACGGCAGATGAACTCCCTGTGTTTCTGTATTTTTAAATAGATACGGAGCAATTTCTGTTCTTGCAAGCAATCGCTAATGTACTAGTATGATGATTGGGAAAGAAATCTGCTTACGAATGAGTTAATACTATATCCTGTGCCTAAAATAATGACTACTTCACACCACGGGATCTTCAAAATTTGATACCAGAAATACGTGAAGCTAATTAACGTCATGGATTAATTTTTTTGAATTTATTTATTGATAAGTAATCATAAAATTCAATGTCTACATTTTGAAAAAAATGATTGAAATACAAGCTACCAAATCACAACCATTTACAAATAAACTTTTAGAATTTTTAATATTTTTTTCTTACATATGGGACAAATGTGTAACCAAGTAGCACATTCTAAGTAGGAAACTAATTATCAACACGGAAAAAACAAATGAGAAATAGACCTTAAATGGCAGACAGAGCACATGATTCTTGACTGTAGCTCAGAGATCACAGTCCTCCTTGGAAATAAATTCATTGTTACTTGTTATTCTAGTCATTAACCACATTATATAATTACCTTGGCGCATGTGAGTTCATACATCACCTGTTTTTTCAAACTCAGTAGTTTCAATCTGTAATGAAATTATACTTTCACGATAATCCTTTACAGCTAATATAAATTTGTTCACTATTACCTGGACAGTGGTATCATTCCTACCAAATCTGTTCAGAAATAAATATGCACATCGACTATTGTGTACCATGTTCTAACAACAGATCATCATCTTCTTTTTATTTTCAAAGTGATCCAGAGCAATGGAAGCATACTACACGATCTGCAGTTCCTGTGTAATAAAATCCAGCTCTTGCTAATGTTTCTTAGTAGCTCGTGGTTGTGCTGTCGCTGTATTTGATTTTCATTACCATATTCTCATACTGATCTTCAAGGATGAGTCTCATACGTTTTGCCATTATATCCCTATTACATGTCCAATGGCAGTAACAGCTAAAACCGCTAAGGCAGAAAGTGCTGGAGCTAAGAGAAAAGGTAGAAATCTTTCTTGCTGAACCAAACATCCTTTTTTTTCAAAATGGTCTTGGTTTTGCTAGTTCTCTTATACGCTTCCGATGCTTTTTTAGTTTTTTTTTCAACTAACTGTTCAATGGAATATTTTCCAGAAGTGTGTTTAGTCCCACTTCCGACAAAGCGTCTATATTGTTTTTAGAAGCAGTACGTAGTAAATATATCCTTCTGTTTTTTTTTTGCTTCGGTGTAACTGATTTAAGAAGCTTTTGTTGCTATGTATTCTATCCATTACGCTAGATGGTCACTGAAATTTTATAAAACAATTGACACATTATACAGTGCACATCGCCCAAGCTGGCAATGAAATGGTGAGATGTAGGGTGAACTTGGGATATTTAAGGATATTAATTTAGAATCTCTTCGGGTAAAGGGTAACACCTTTTTTAGGATGTAGAAAATCGAACAAGAACCAATCGATTAGTTCTACTGTTTTAGACTTATCGATAAAAGTCTTGCGTTTATCATATCCAGTATTGTCCGAGCTAGCCTCTGCATTATCAACATCAGCTTAAATAAGGCACAAATTCCTTGAGATTCTTTGTGCTCATTCCCATATCAAAGTAGGGTTTCAATGTAAGCCCTGTATGCATCAGCATTGTTACTTGTGGATACCAGGTGAGAATTGAAGTAAATGTCCAACTGAGAAACCATTGCATGCATAAACAAGTTGCACATATCAACCTTTGACAATTTAGTAAGCACTATTCCATCGCTGTTGACAACCTGCACTTTTAAGTACAAAAAATTGTGATGAAGATCCAAGTAACGATTGCCATTCCCTAGCACCTTAAATTNCTTTTAAGTACAAAAAATTGTGATGAAGATCCAAGTAACGATTGCCATTCCCTAGCACCTTAAATTCATATTTGGAAAAAGAATCAGCTACACTAACAGTAGGCCTGTACTCAGTGTACATGGTATAGTCCACTGTCGAGTCTGTCGATGGAATTAAGAATAGCTCAACTTCACCGCTTATGGCAGGCTTTTAAAGTGTATGAAGCAAAAACANGTCTGTCGATGGAATTAAGAATAGCTCAACTTCACCGCTTATGGCAGGCTTTTAAAGTGTATGAAGCAAAGACATTATGAAAAAATATCCCGATGGCTCAGTGTTTTCTTCTTCTTCCCAACACTATATTTACTTTTACCCTTTGTGTGTGACTTTTTTCTAGAAAATTGGATTTTTTCCGCTTGCTTGGCTCTACACCACCTATTTGGATTTTCCCTACATCAACAAGCACACCATCTTTAATATTGTTCAAAAGCCCAAAACCGTTTCTTTTTAGAACTTCTTTCACAAATGTACTTTTTTTGCTGCTAAACCTGCAAATGTACTGAAAGCAGCCGCTTTAGCCTGTAAAATNTCTGACAATGTACTGAAAGCAGCCGCTTTAGCGTGTAGAAACGTATATTTTATTGCCAATGGTATTGCATATTTGGCAATGCTACCTAGAACTAAGCCAATTCCACCTCCTTTTTGACGTACTCCATGAAAAACTGGTACTCCTTTCCTTATTTGACTTTTTATGGTATGGTAATAATGATCATAATGAAAAATGGTTTCATGTGTTTTTGTTTCATTTTGATGTTAGTACGAATGGTTAAACCTGACTGTACAGCTACATTTGTAAAACATCTTAAATTATTATTAAAGTATATATAAACTATACTAATAAGCACTCTTACGGTACCCGTAGGAAGTGCTTTTAGTCTATTACTCCTACTGGGAAGGGAATCACTAATGAGTGGGTTATGACTATTCCACGAGGAACTGGGGCCTATTTCACCACAACTCCATTTTGCCGAATTTGCAAATGTTTTGTGGAATTTGCAAAGTTGTAGTAAAATTGTGTTTCACTACGCAGAAGCTAATAGGAGTCCGGTGAAAGGTTTGCTGAGTTTTTTGTTTGCAAAACGGAGCTGAAAATTACCTATTCTGTTTCACCACTTTCTACTCCTCATTAATCTTTTGCAAATTCTCCTCCTTTCGCAAACCTTTTGAGAATCATTTGTGACACTTTGCAATCAACCCGGAAGTGATTATTGTACTACCTCGGCTGTTAATTTTGATCTTATAATCACTCTAATATTAAAATTTAATATAATGTTTGTATTTAAAAATTTATACAGAGTGTACCGTTTTTTTATTCACCCAAAAAATTTTTTTTTTTCGGTTTATACTGTGCTTGTTCAGAATGAATTCTAATAAGTTTTGGAGCTTGCAAAGACAAATGAGTAGCAATTGAATGGAAACACAGGTTATCTTCAATTGGCCGGGTATTCTTCACCATACTATGAACTAC